>JAGFML010000120.1:0-80391 GCA_021030945.1 Pyrenula aspistea
TATAAAATTTGGTGGGGGACGATGCGCGCGCGCCAGCAGGAAAAACGCCACAGTGCCATTAATTTCGCAACCGACGAAACCTATCATAAACGCCGTTAATTCCGACAGGGCCGCTTTTTGATTACAGATCACCAACCTGCCGATGTCAAATAAGGCATCGCTCGGTCGAGAAGTGCTTCAAGAAATACTAGCTTCATCATGACGTTAGACACCAATCCTGAATCGATCGAAACATGTTTCAAACTGGACGACAATCGAGAATTGGCTCTAAGTCCCATGGCGGAGTTAAGTCTTCACTCCCTTCTTTTTAAGTCTACTTAAGAGACCCTATGATAGCTGTGGTCCCTATCCCTCTTGGAAGATACGAAGAAGAACGCGTTGCTTTTTCAGATTTCTCAAACTCGGTCTCTTTCTTTTCTTGTGATCAACATGTCGCCGCATTTGGATGACCCTGCAGCCGTCAGCTTCTGCCAAAAGCAACATCATGACACTTACCCTTACATTGACCCAGCATCTACTCCCAAGTCTCACGTAGGAAAATCTGTCTTTGTCACCGGCGCCAGCAAAGGAATTGGCAGGGCCACAGCTATCAGTTTCGCGAAAGCCGGTGCCTCAGAGATCGCCATTGGAGCCCGATCCGATCTCTCCTCTTTGGAACCCGAAATCGCGGCTGCAGCAAAGTCTGCCGGACATTCGCCCCCAAAAGTCGTTGTAGTCAAGCTTGACGTCGTAAGCCAGAACAGCGTCGAGGACGCCGAAAAGGTCATCTCTAAAGCCTTTAATGGCAAACTAGACATCTTGATCAACAATGCCGGCTACCTCGAGACATTCCGCAAAGTCGGCGTATCAGACCCACTCGAGTACTGGAAGACCTGGGAAATCAACATGAAAGGCGTTTATCTCTGCACGAGGGCTTTTATGCCCATGGTCCTGGCCAGCAACGACAAGACGATCGTCAATGTGTCGTCTACTGGTGCTTTGAGACTTGCTCCTGGTGGCTCTGGCTATCAGATCTCAAAGTTTGCCCTTATTCGCCTCGGCGAATTCTTAGAGGTTGAGTACGGAGATCAAGGACTATTGGTATACGCGATCCACCCTGGAGGGATCCTGACGGAGCTGGCACTTGGAATGCCAAAGGAGACCCGTGATCGTGTGTTAGTCGACAAGGTGGAGTTAGCGAGTGACTCGATGGTATGGTTAACAAGGGAGAAGAGGTTTTGGCTTGCTGGGAGGTACATAAGCTGCTTGTGGGACATGGAGGAGCTTCTCGGGAGAAAAGAAGAGATCGAGGCGAAGGATTTATTGAAGTTTAAATTAATGCAGGAATAAAATAGGGTTAGTTGATCAAATGGTGAGGATATAGCAGCCCACGACGAGTTGAGGTCGAAGCTAGGATAGTATTTTGTAATACAAGTCTCGGCTCAGCGCAAAATGGAAATCTTCACTCATTGCAAATTCCAGTCTACGATTGACCAAAGAACAGTCTGACATTATATTCTCATCTCGATCAGATCGTTGCAAATACCCGCAGCAGTAACTGCCTATATTTCCATTTATCTATCCCGAATCCACTCAAATCATCAACCAAAATGGAGAGCGCTTGTTACGTCCCATCATCTGACCTCGCAAAGGCACCGCATGTCTCCGTTCTTCTCAACTTCATTCATGAGCGATGCTCTGCAAACTACCGCAGAGACATTACTCACGTATAAGCACGTCGCTCTCTCCAGCGTCCAGGAGCAATTCTCGCAACAGGTGCGGTCGTTGGCTGCTCCACTCCACGGCTCTCCAAGATAGTGTAAAGACTTGTTACAGTGACAGTGAAATTTTCAACACCACCAACAACTCCTGCTCCGCCATTCCCTGGACCTGCGGTTGTGGTCGCAACAACTGTTATTACCGGTGGAAATTCGGTAACAGATGAGCCAGAGGGACCAGTATCGGCAACAACAGTGACCGTGGCAGTGGACTCGGCAACGGTGACAGTAACAGTCGGCGCGGTATGACAGCTCCACGCCGATGCACTTGACGCGCTCAGAGACCCGGTCCCGGGCATTGACATATTCATCGTGTTTGGGGCACTGATAGACGCTGAAGGGTAGGACGTGGGTGCAGTTATCGAATTGTTTGCTGAGTTCGTAGGGGATACTGAAGGAGCAGACAAGGAGACATTAACCGATGGTGTAGGTGAGCTTGATGGCGTTGTTTCAGTGAGCGACAAAGATACGTTTAGAGAGTTCGTAGGAGACCCTGAAGGGACAAATCCGGTAAAGGAAGCGGATGCATTCAAAGAGTTTGCGGGAGAGCCCGAGGGCACCGGTTCAGATGTTGAAGCAGATGCATTCAGAGAGTTCACAGGTGTGACTGAAGATACAGATTGGGTGACTGAAGCGGACAGATTCAAAGAGTTTGAAGGTGTGAACAATGGGACTACTTCGGAGAGTCCGGTGGGGACATTTCCAGTCGCGCTTAGGGAGGTGGAAGCCCCGGTACCAGAAATGGAAGTGGTTGTATTTGGTGACACTGAAGGAGTCAGGGGTGGGCCCTCCACGGTGGTCGTAGTCTCGGAAGCAGACGCGGTCGAGTTGGCGGGATTCGTGGGAGATGTCGAACTACTCTCGATGACCGTCGTAGAAGAATTCACTGAAGCGGTTGGTGAAGCTGAGATTCTGCTCTCGGAGGAGCTTGCCGTATTATTTGCTGAGTTTATAGATGTCACTGACGGCAGTCCTGTTTCAGAAGCTGGTCCCGTAATTGAACTTGTTGTCAAATTTCTGCAATTTGGATCTGACACCAGAATGGCAGCGTAGAAGCTAGCGGTGTCGTTGTTGGACTGCGGGTTGCTTGTCAGCCGAAGAACTTCGCAATTCGGTCCGCTCGCAAGGGTTGAATCATAGACAATGCCCTGGCAGTTATTAGGAGTTCCTTCATTTACTTCGTTACAGAACGTTATGCAACTGTCAAAGCTGCTACGATAAGTATTGAGGTTATAGTGGTCGATAATTGGGAAGTCGGTGTCACACAGGATTTGATAGGCTTCACAGTATTCGGGCGAGGCAATCAAGGTGCCGTTGTCTGCTGGGCAACCCACTGTCGACGTTGGGGTAATGACAACCAACGAACTGGTTGCGGTTGCGTTTGTTCCTGTGGTGACAGTTGCAGAGGTTGAGACGCTCTCTGGGATAGAAGTAGCAGATTCCGTTGCGCCTATGGTGACGTTGCTTGTCGAGGTCGCCAGTGATTCTATTGGCGTAGTTGTCCCGATTGATCTGGCAGATAAGGAAACAGTTGAGCTGAATGACACCGTAGATGTTGTGCCAATCAAAGCAGAGGCGCTCACTGAAGGGCTTTCGGATGCACTGCCACTAGAGCTTCCAGAAACGGTGTCAGATGAGCTGATGGTACCAGTTCCTACTAGCAGAGTCGTTGAGTTCAGGGCAATGGAAGACACAACTGGTTCCGAAGGCACAAACGTTGGCGTCACCGTTACGCTTCCCAATGACACGCTTTCTGTTGTCACAGCTGCTGATGATGATCGATTGAGAGACAATGTGTTGGGGATAATCGTAAGGGTCGTGTATGTGGCAAGTGAGCTTGATGTAAACACCGCTGTCGTAGAGAAGGGAGCCAATGATGACTCGCTTGCTAATGACTCGCTGATTGCAGAGGATTCAATGCTCAGAGTGGCGGTGTCATTGCCAATAGACGAGATCCCGGTGGAACCGACGCTGGGAGATTGGCCGCTCAGAGATAGTGTATTGTCTACCACGGTTGTGTACGTAGCAGCAGAGCTTGAAGTGAACACTGCAGTTGTGGAGAGCTCAGCCACTGAAGACTCACTTGCCGAAGATTCGGAGTTTGTAATTGATTCGCTTGGTGCGGAAGTACTCTCCGTGCTTGGATACCCAGTCTGTGTCACGTTCGCGGTCAATATGTTGGTCACGTAGATGGTGGTCTCAACACTTGTACTGCCGGAAGTTACAGTCTGGTTTTGCACTGCAGTAGTTCTAACGACTTGATGAACGATTTGAGTCTAAATGATTAGCCTGAGATTATAAGGGACGAGGGTATCAAACGTACGGTCGGAGACGGAGTGACATACACGCCAGTTGTATTTAGAGGTATAGAAAGACAGGAGCAAGCACTAGATAGGCGCGATCTTAGCGAAAGATCTGCAGAATGCTGTTCTGGCGTTTCGTCCTGCCGAGGTTTGAGTTTTTTCATGTCTAGAAGGGCAGCAGGAGTAATTTCTGGACTCGCTGCTCTTCTCTGCTCTTTTGGCATTGCAACTGCTCTCATTTCATATTCGTCTGATGTAACCACCACAGTATATGTTGTGCTGTAGGCAGTGACCGTCTGGAATATCGTGGTTACTGTACTTGTGGCGTCATATTGGGTTCTGAAAAGAGGCATTAGAACGGAGAGACATTCTGGACTGCAGGGGTTGTACTTACTCTACTGGTGTGGGTAGCGTTCCAAGGGTAGTTGTGACCGCCGGAATGCCTAAATATGAGCTACACTGGGAGGTATATGCAGCAGAATACTGTGTGAAGCTCTCGAAAACGCCGAGGACCTCATCAGAATCACACGTCTGAACCGTCGGCTCATTCTGACGCTTGATAAGCTTTTCCCCAGATCTATTCGGATTGTATCCACTGGCACATGAAGAGAAAAGACACAAGAAAAGCACGACCGAAGCCGAGTAAACGAGCGGAGAACGCATCTTGACAAAGGTCGAGTGATGCTTCTCGGAGTTGGAAACGATCGATAAGCGACTTGGAAGCGCGAGGCTATTGATCGATCTTCCAGTTATATAGAACAAAGTCCTAATCTCCCGTCGCCTGCAGGGAGAAGTAGGATCTTTCCTGACGTACAACCCCCTTTCATAGGGCCGCATCACGATAAAGTAGTCATGTCTTACCCTACGCACAAGCTCGTCCTCCATCCACAAGAAGGAGACCCAAGCCATGTATCGGAATGAGGCGCTGTACGAAGCTTGACCAGGCACGACGCTTGAACCGACAGCGAAGAGAGTAATGAAGATGCATGGCTACGGAAAGCAAGACAATGTAACGTGAAATTGTAAGAAGGGAGAACACAGGAAGCAAGGGCAGCACCAATCATCAATCACCTCCTAGCACCTTAGCAAGCCGACGGTCTTGGTAACGACTGCATTGAAGAAATGGTTGTTCATCAATATAAATGAAATTGATGAAGGGAGGAAGAGGTATGGATCGAACGAAGCAACCGAATTTGCACAGAGTCATAAAGACTGGGTAACACCAGACGCTCATTTGAAGACATTCTTTCCAGAACTTACATGTGCTGTTTCTTAGATTGAAAGCCGTTTTTGATCCTGAGCACCTGGGCATCTGGGCATCGTCACTGTCGTGGATAGGGGTAGCAATAGAAGCCGCTTGGTGGAATTTGTGTGGCGCGTCCTGAGGAGCGAGTTACTCTGGTCATGTTTATCCTCGGTCTTTCGTCCATTAAGCGTTTGTAGAAGATCAATAGGCGTGGTTCCGGTGTAAAACGCGAAAAATCAAGTTGTCAACAAGAACACCCTCGCTAGCGGGCAGTCCGTGTTGGTTCGGACTCGGCGCCTTTGTCCGACAAGGCTCTCCCTGTTCCGCAAGCTCCGCAACCTCGACTTTGCACCAGTACTTGTCACGAGCGCATTTGACTTAGAATCGTTTCTCTTGCCTGTCAAATTGATTGTTTGAACATGTTACCCGTCTCTCCTTTGTCCCACGCTCATCCTCCTCTCCTCTGATCGCTCCGAAAGGAGTTTCCAGCCACAATTTTATACTGGGGCAAAAAGCCCACATTCCACATCCATATCATGGGTGCGTGTCTATCTTGCCTAAGTCTTTCTTCCCGGAGAGACCAGAGCGTCAGTACCGCCTCGTATAACTCTGCAAGGTATTGAAGCTGACATCTCCCCCTTGCGCAATAGCTTGAGTCCCAACGCCTTCTCTACCCCGACGATCCCTATGGCTATCCTGGCTACGGAACTCAAGGCCAGGGACCGGCAAATCAACAATACGGTGTCTCAGGGCACCCAGTCAACCTAGAGGATGCGAAACGAGAGCAAGAGGCTTTAGCGAACATAACGCAGAGGACCAGCGAGTAAGCAACTCAAACCCACGTGGCTGGGTGAAGGGATGACTGACGAGCCGACAGCACTGTTGTTGATATCTTCCCACACCAACCAGATGCCACTTCTCCCATACCCGGAGACAAATCTTCTCGCTCTCGATTATATCCTTCGTCTCGCCCGCATTCACAAGCATCCAATGGCTCCAGGCATACACCATCGCAGCGCAGTCGACGGACAGCATCTGGTGGCACTTCCACAAGCGAGCAACCAAAACTATTCAGCACACTTGAGATTAATTTGAACTGATTGCGTGGAGCTTCGCCTTCTGAATCGTCAGAAAGAGTCATTTCCAAGGAGCTATTGAGCGCTCCTTACTACGGTACCCAACGCGATGTTCCTAATGCGGACTGAATTCTCGAACAATACGTTTTTCCGTCTGTGATACCACCTTGTCTTACAGATTTCGTTTGTTTTGCATGCATATGCATCTTGGATTAGAGCAACAAATGCAATGGAAAATTTTGGGCATGTTTCAGTTACAGGAGCTTTAAGTTTTTGGAAAGAGTTGGCAAAATCCGGGCAAAAAGCTCATCAGATATCTCTTGCAATCTCAAAAAACCCGTCGTAATGAAGAGACTTTTCACCGTGGATCGGGAGTTGACGTTCTACCATGGCTATTTTCTCGGAGTCCAGGCGACTTTCATAATTGTTATTCTTAAAATTCAACTTCCCATCTACCTTGTTAGGCACCAGCTCTCGCCATACCCTCCCAGAATCTTCTTAAACCCAGGACATGTGCTCGCGTTGGCTGCGCACATGCTCCCCAAGTGCTCCCTCTTTTGTCGACGGGGACAGACTGAGACCATACCATGGATGGCCGCGGCCGTTCCCATTTTTTTCGCTTTGCAAGCTTCCTGTGAATATCGCATGCACAGTTCTCTGCAGTGTCGGGGTTCATATCTTGGTCAAGCGAAGATGCGACAAATGACCTCTCGCCGCCTTGCCCCCTCCGTGCAAACTTCCTGATGAGGATCTTGACGTTTAATTTCCCCTGCGAATCCCTCTCGGGCAGATCTGCATCGTCGACCTCGCTCTCGAACTCATTCCTCCTCTTTGCTGCGGCCACTCTTGCCCTCCTCTCCACCCACGCTCTCAACCCGTCTTTCAGTCGCTCTTTGACCACTCTTCGCCTAGCTTCTACAAGGCCCGGGGCGATACCTCCTCTGCCTTCTCCCAGGCTGCACTCCTCCGGTAAGATATTCTGGCTCACTAAGCTATTCACGCTCGGGCGTCTTTCAAGTTTGCGGCCTAATCTATCCTTCAGCGTAGAAAGGGTCAGGCTCCGACGTGCCTGTATAAGAGCTGGGGAGATGGAACTTGCGTAGAGACCAGTCGCGCATTCTTGTGGAAGGATAGAACGTGAGGCTAGGTCATGTGTAGTGGGCCTGTGGGAGAGGGAGCGTGACAGACGGATGGAGATTAGGCTCCGTGATATTGCACGAGCGATAGTATGGGTTCTCGTTAAGTATATCGTGCCGCTTGGAGGAGCTAGACTCGACAGACGAGGTCTGGCAGGGAGGTAATGTGTAAGTGTTGCGGAAGCGGTACTCAGGCGCGAGTGGAAGAGAGTGAGAGGGACAGGAGGGGAACGAAGAACGGTCCGTAGTGAGTGGGAAACCCGAGTGAGGTTAAGGAGGTCCGGTATCTCCAGATATAATAGAATCTCCTGCAGAATCTCTGGAGGCAATATGAGTAGGTAAGGTGCAGGGCGTGGACCACCAACGGCCGGCGAACTAGACTTGTTCATGGAGTCTTCTTCGGAGCTTTAGGCTTGCCTCAAAGATGGAGGAGATCAGAATTGGTCAACAATGCTACGGACACTCGCATGAAAGCGCCGGAGATCACGTCTTTTCATGAATTTCAAGTATGGACCAGGGGTTAAGAAGTTTTCCGGTGGGGTTTTCAATGTCGCATCTCACTGGAGCTTGTTTGAAGTTTGAAGCCTTGGAGATCGGAGTGGGAAGAATGACGCGTTTGGCTTGTGGGGTCATATGGCTCCACCCCCAGATCATCCACCAAATGCAATAATCATCTGCCTAATCTTTTTTGGAAAGCAGAAGATCCATACACGCCGCTAGACTTGGTAGAAGCCTTACATGTAGATTTTCCATATTTATGGGCGCAAGCGTGAGAACGCTGGAAACTCAAAACAGAGAATTATCATGTACCTATTCATCTTGGGGTATAACTAAAGGGGTGACACGCAGTCTAAATACATCCGCAGAGGAAGCGTTATCACTGTTTCCGAGCCTTCATGTCCGTCTTGCGTATTGCGCCATGGTATGGTCAGAAAAAGGCTACCAACAAGGTGTGTAGCTAAGATAAGTCTAGAGGCCGCTCCATGGGAAAAACAAGCATCAAAAGAATATGGGTATGGGAGCCAAAATTAGATGTCGTCCATCGCTCCAGCTGGTTCGTCCTCATCCGCCTCGGAGTCATAATCTTCTACAGGGCTCATATCTCCATCAGTCTCTTCATTTTCACCTTCTGCTTCGTTGCCATTTTTCGATGCATGCCGTGTGACGTAATCTAACCATCCGTCAGCGATAAAGTCGGCGCATTTAAAGTCTCTTCAAGATGTACCCTTTACTTTGCGCTCGTAGTTGTGAGGTTCCCTAAGCATAAGAGCAGCTGCCTCTCCGTTCAAAGGATCTTGAGGATTTGGGTAACGAAGAAGCTGTGGTAAGAAGACTTCAAAGATATTGATCATGTCGAACATTGGGGACCAGGTCTGATTGATGACATCGAGACAGACACTTCCGGACCTGAACGAGGTAGATTAGACATCGCTTAGTCCCGCAGTCAGGAGGTAGGGATCGAACAACTCATCGATATTGGGGTGGAAAATTCGATTGACAAAGCCAATTGATGGGGATTTGTACGGGTACGCGTCAGGGAGCTCAACATGAATCTTCCATTGTCCCTCCGCGAACGGCGCTAGATTTCTGTGAGAAAGCCATGCCGGAGCCAGCGGAACTTCCTACCCACTTTCTGGCGGACCGTCAAACTTCACATAGAATTCTTGCCTGTAGTGTCGCAGATCTAAGCATCGAAGAAGAGGTAGGTATTAGGATGACCAACACTGCTGTAGATCAGCCTGAACTATAGACAAAGTAGAGAAGGAGAAGCACGCACTGTTGTCATTTATCAGGGTGACTTCGTAGTCGCTCATCATCCTAGTAAAACATTTTCAGCTTCCTGTTCTTGTCCGTCTGCATTTCACTCTTTGCAAATCCAAGTCCAAATAGGGACAGATGTATTGGCGATAGGACGTACAGCCTACGCAGTTAGCGACATCGGGTGAGAACGGTAGGCTAAGAGGTACTTCATGACCTGAGTTGCCAATAGAGAGTTAGCATGAAGGTGTGAGGGAAACTTCATCGCTGGATCTCTTACATCAGTCTCTATCCGCCTCCTGGGACTACTCATCTTGCCCAAGACCCAGACGGTTGACTGTGAAGCCTGGTCGCTCGAGGCACAGAGTCCGTGCGAGGTGAGTATGCAGCTGAATTTGTTGTACTTCTCTTTCCTTCAAGTAGGAACCTGCGTTTATGGAAATCTGCTGGACAAAGGAAAACAGGTTCTGGAGCGACACGGCAAGTGCTGCCGATCGTCTCGTATAGAAGCAGGTACTGGATCTGGTTGGAATTGTCGCAAAGCTATGGAACGAGAAGTATAAACAGCGAGTTAGTTCTATGGCTATGAACAGATGAAGTGAAAGAAGTTGGAGTCATGGGAGTTGGACGAAAGCAGCATCCGGTGTCGGGCCTGCCCGAGCTTGAGGCGTGTGGGGTGCCGCAAGTAACCATGATTACGCTCCAACAGGTGACTGGGAAGCAGTGCTTGTTTTAGAACCAGAAATACAGTCAGTCCTTCACTCCCAGACGAATAGCACCAGTCCCCTGCGTAAGAAAAACACCGACGCGGGCATGTCTTCAGTCACGGGGCCGCCTACAAGCTAAGATTCAGGAACCACAGCCTCTCGGCGGTTGTTTGACAAGGCGCCAGTATTCTATTACCGACGTTGTTGATCTTTACGTCTGCTTAGCATTCCTCTCGCGATGAGAAGCTTCCGACCCTGAAAAACTTTGTTTTCATACACTGTTTCGAGGTCAGGAGGAAGAGAAGATCGCGCGGCCAACGCAGTTTGGCGCACCGCATCAGGAACTCGGCGAAAGCCCGGATAAGTGCGGAATACGGGACCGAGGGGACCGCGGCCGGTCCTCAATCCGGCTTAGCGCGGGAGTATTGCCGAAAGCGACTTTGCGTCGCAACACCTCGGACCTTTTGAGCATCTTCAAATATACGCTGCAGATACCATCACAGTGAGATTATCCCTTCAAATCTCCCACAATTGCTCACAATGGCTCTGACTCATCTCTTCTCCATGACATGCGAACGTTCTCTACGCCTTTACTCGGCGACGACTCCCTTTTCAACATCTCCCAGTGCCGGTTGAGGCCATGGCATCGATTCTGAGGACAACATTATACACGCGACCATGCGCTAGAGTCATCACAGACGTACCACATTCGACTGCCTCACTCTCAGTCTCTTTGCTACAAAAGCGTCCATATCATTCATCATGCCCACGACTTAGCGTGCATTCGCCGCTCGGCGCTATACCAACCTCGCCCCGCAGAAAGACCACACTGCAAACTATAATGTCCTTATACAAGAAGAAGGACCCCATCACCATGCTCACAGCTCATGACTTCCCATCAGCTGCCGTGGCGGAGGCAGCAGGGATGGATATAATTCTTGTGGGCGATTCTTTGGCGATGGTCGCTCTCGGCATGGAGGATACGAGCGAAGTCACCATGGACGAGATGATCATACACTGTCGAAGCGTCTCTCGAGCAGCCAAGTCCTCGTTTATAGTTGGAGACATGCCCATGGGTAGTTATGAAGTGACCCCAGGCCAGGCCTTGCATAATGCAATCCGGATCATGAAAGAAGGACGTGCGAACGCCGTCAAACTAGAAGGTGGGCGAGACATGGCTGGCCACGTCGAGCGCATAACGAGGGCTGGTATTCCGGTGATTGGTCATGTGGGCTTGACGCCGCAGCGGCGGCATGCGCTCGGCGGCTTTCGAGTACAAGGCAAGAACCTTGAGCAGGCATTCAAATTGCTCCGCGATGCAGAGGCTATCCAAGACGCTGGCGCCTCTCTCTTGGTCCTTGAGGCCATGCCTCCGGAAGTGGCAGAGTATGTCACCAATAAACTACACATACCGACCATTGGTATCGGAGCTGGCAATAGATGTTCAGGGCAAGTCCTCGTGCAGGTGGATATGAGTGGATATTACCCCGAGGGCAGACACATTCCAAAATTTGTCAAGAAATATGGTGATGTGTGGGGTGAAAGTCTCAAGGCCATCAAACAGTATAGGGACGAGACTAAATCACGTGCGTACCCAGCGCCAGAGCATACCTATCCGATGGAAAAAGAAGCTGCGACAGAGTTGGAACGACACGTCAGGTCTGAGAAAGAACGTAGAGTTCCAGGGACCTCTCCCTTACAGAAAATACTGGGGCATCCAGATCCTAATATTTCTGCTTTTGAAAGACAGCGACTTCGGCGAATGAAACATAATGACTCAACCCCTAGCTCGCTCCCTTTGCATTATTCGCTGCCTATCTTTGGTAGTACTCACAACGAAACATGGGCTAGCGACGATTACAAAGATGACGATAGTCATGCCTCCACACCGTAAAGCATTTCGGCTTTCTTTCGCCTGATCCACGCTCATTACGCACCAGAGTCGACCAGACAAGTTTTCACGGCCTTACTTCCAGGTCCATGAGTGATGACTGCCGTTGAAGACGCTAAGGCAACTGTGGCGAGCGGATAAACGGTACTGGCGGTCTTTTGCTAAGGGTTATAGAAGTGCAAAACGATTTGAGATAGCGATGTAGCCCAATGGACAATAATTAGATGTTTCAGGACACTAGCAAAATGATGTGCCTAAAATAACGATGCGCAAGCACACTATCTTCATTCTCAACATATCCCCCTCTAATCTTTCTTCTCAAAACCCACGTGCTTGGCAAGAAATGTAGAATTTGCTCTTACTCAGCCTGTCGCTTGTAGACTGCCACAACATCCTAGGTGTAGGCGCCGCATTCCTCTCGCTTCGTTAGCGTCGAGAATCATTCTTCTTCGTAGTACGTTTCACGTTACCAAGAACTCGGGCGCTTTGACACATACCAACCCGGCCGTGCAAGACCGCCAGTGCGATTGCATAATATCTGAGCGCCGAGGCGCGGGATGGCTGTTTGGAGGAGTTGCTTATCTGTCGAAGACAATTGTGTCGTAGTTTCAGTGTTCGTCAAAGCACAAATCATCCGGCTTCCTATTCAACCAAAAGCCGGCGTCATCGAATAGGCCACAATAAGTTGATCGTCCGTTCGAAAACACTGTGACGGCACCGTCAGTCATCCCAGATCTCGCGCACATCTCCTTCTCATCTGCCAATATTTCCACTCTCCTCAAAGCCATGGGGTCCAAAAAACCAAAACTCACCCGGAACAAATTCCCCACACCTTCATCCAACCCTGGCGCGAATACTGAGTTAACATACAGAAACACGCTGTCGTTCGGTTTGCAATCGAGCTTCTTGCGGAGAAAATTGACGACGGTTTCGAACTTTTGGGAAGCTCGGATCTTGAAGAGCGTTTGACGGAGCCGGGGGGCTGAGGGGAGGGGGGAGAAACGGATCGTTACTAGAGAAGGACGAGTCAGCTGGAAGACGTGCCCTGGGAAGTGGGAGGGAAGAATGGGCTTGAGTAGGGGGCCATGTAGTACAGGGAAGAGGAGGATGCTACTCGCGTTGATGAAGAAAAAGGATCAAATAGAGGTGTCGGTTAACAAAATATAGGAGGACATAGGCAGAGCGAAACCGACAAAACCCCGAAGTAGGGAACTTCTCTAAGGAGTCAAGACATGTCCTTCACAATGCAGCTGGTAATTTTCATCAAATTCATTTAGAGCGTCAACAACATGTCCCGTCTCACTCACCCTTCCCCTCGTTCGATGCGTCCGCCTCCCTCAACGCTTGGTTCGCATCCTTTGGCAGATTGGCAATCACAACAGAAGCCGACATTGTCAGCGGCAGGTCGACGCCATGGTCCTCGTCCGGAACGGTCGGCGCGTTAGTTATCGACGTGCTGGGTTGGCGAGTCACGTTCGCAGACGCAGGCGATGACATTGTTCGACGGGGGAGGAGGGAAGTAGACGAAGTGGATATTTGGATTTCTTAAAGTTTCTGAGAATTCTCGAAGATGAATAGGATCAGATCTTGATGCCAAATGCCTCGCTAACGCCAAAATGCGATCTTAGCAATGGGGCTCTAACTAGTAGCCTGATCATACTTTACCGTTAAATAAAAAGTTGGGAAATAAACGTTATCGCTGAACGTCTCGGGGAACGCCGAACTCTAACCAACACTCCCATAAAGTGAAAAATCGACCTGGATGACAACTTCTACATCTATTCTATCCTTTGCCTAACAATGAAATTGGAAATCTCTGATAAGATTTTAGTTGCTAGCCTGAGAGAAGTCCCTTTCCGGGACAACAGCCATTCAACGTATACTCGTTCTTTGCATCGAATACTATATTCAGTACATGGACATCTATATAGTCTTACATATGCAGCTATTCACAACCGTCACAATCTAAAGGCCACCACTCCCACATCGATCCCAGCGTATTCTCTCAGGGTGTGAGACATTTATCGGATGAGAAGCTACTTTGCACCTGAAAACGCTTTTCTAGGTGGTCAAGGACAAAAGAAATGGACATTGTCGCGGCCTTTATGTACACCATTATTCCTTGGGTAAGGTATCGTATATAGGTGACCAGTGCTGGATATCGAAATGAACGAGCAAGGCGCTAAGTCGATGTCGCTGAAACGCTGCATGAAGAAGTTGTACCCGTCGTTTGAAAATGTAAAGCTTGTGGTGCTGAAGCGATCGACATTTGGCGTTTCATCCGAAGGGAACCGGTTCACCGGTAGGACAAATGTTGTGTGCCAAACGTTGATGTTTCTCTCAAGTCGTCGCGTTGCTAGCTAAGATTCAGCGCTAGACGGAATGGTCTTCTGCGATCGCTGGAGTATCTTGAGCAATGCATCTAGTTCGGACCAATTCGACTGTGTCTGTGCAAATTTTCGATGCTTGCGAGATATTACGTGCTAGTCGATCATTAGCATGAATGCAAGTTCTCTTTTTGTTAGAGGGTCTCACGTCATCAAAATCATCAAATTTATCTCTGCAATTCTCGCAGTACCCGGGCTTGGGATCCTTTTTTGCAGCCCTTCTTGGCTTCTGAGGCGCATGCGCTAATCTTTCCATCGCTAGCTCTGTCTCAGACAATGTCTCGTCTTCGGGTACCCCCCCAAGCTTTTCTTGAGCTTTACTCTTTGCTGCCCGCTGTGGCGCTGGAGCGCGGGCGTTTCGTAGCTGGCTAGCTAGATCAGCCATGCGGTGAGATGACGGTACTGAGCCGTTCGACAATGAGCCTACAGATATACTCCCAGTGCCAGTAGTCTTTTCAAGAACCTTTCGCTTCAGCTCATGAATCTCCTTGCTGGTGCCTGCTTTTGCACCAGGTGCTGCAGCTGTGGACGAGATCATTTGGGAGCGGATTGCTGAAGTAATATTTGACTGCTGTATTCCTGATGCTGCTGGCTCTCGCGAGAAGAACATTTCAGAAGGTTTTGGAGGTCCTCGAGCGCTTTTATTCTCCGTGACACCTAGTGGAGAATTTGCTGCTGAACATTTTCTTTTGGGGGATTTGGCCACTCCATCAGCCTGGATTGCGTCCGTGGATGGCTTTGTAGTCTGACCGATCTCTCTCAAAGCTTTCCGAGGGCTCCTCCTCAGAGGTGGTTCCATAACTCCAGCAACGGCAGACCGAGTGCGAGGGCCTTGGTCAACTTGCAAAAGTGACTCTTTTTGTTTCTGTATCTCCATGGCCTTTTCCCGTTCGTGTTCCCTTTGCCAGTCTTTCCTTGTTGTAGGTTCGTCGAGGAAGGGACATTTGCCAGGGGGTGCTGAACGGAACTGAGGCCATTGTCCATCCTGTCGTTTGCCAACCTTTTGATATTCTCTCATCATTGTAGGTTTGTACTTCTCGTCCATGTCATGAATATAAATGAAGGGTCCACGGAAGGGTACCATCTCTTTGTTCATCACCGTCGGATCTCGATCAGAGGGTCCGTTAAGCCTCTCGTTACGAAGCAATTGGGAGAGATCCTCTGCCCTAGCCCTAGGCAGAGTAGCGTGATTGCCCCGTGTGTTGTGAGTATGAGCGGCGCCTTCTCCTTCTTGTATGGCAGAAACCATCCTTTGCAGCTTTTCCAATTGCCATATTTTCATGCCCATCTGACGAGCGCGCGAGAGGACATCTGTTGGCCCACTAGTATCACGTCTAACATTAAGCACGGGGGCTCTCAAGCTACTATCGGGCTCTGCAGGGTGTTTACTTGCAGTCTGTGACGACACGGAAGGGGCAGATCTCTCCAAGAGAGAAGGATTGATTGTCCGAGGTTGACCATCGACCTGTAACTCTGTTATCAAGGTGGGAATTGTAGGCGTTTCTGACGAGGTAGATGATTCTAGTTCTGGAGGCAATGGGCGCGTTGTAACCACATGCGTTACCGTACGTGAGAAGAACTTTTCCTCTTGCTGTGAAATGTTAGCTTTACTCGAACCCAGGGCTTAGAAGGGTGGCTGTCAGGGCAGGTCGGCTCGTTGGCTAACGAGCCGGTCTAACTTCACGCCTCGACCATGAACGCATCCTGTTTATAGGGGGCCTTACAGCTCCAAGATTTGAGATTTGTTTGGAAAGCTTCGCTCGATGTTCTTCTGGAATGCTCTCAAAGAAAAAGACAAAAGATGGAAATAGCCTCCGGTAATGTCTCTGCCACTGACGGACGGTTTCAGCATTGTCAAGTTGGCTCTTTTCGGATTTTGTAACTTTCAAAGTGGATCCTCGGGCCGTCAACAATTTCTTCTGGAAAGTAGTCGGAGGAGCATTGAGATTTCCTCGTTCAAACACTCGGCCCTCGGCGGTACTTGGAGGGGCTCTTCGACGAGGTGTAGCCAAGGCATCCTTTGCTTCCTCCTTCTGCAGCATCTGTTTCTTCGCTGGTGGTTCATTTTCTTGCAATATGTTGACCTGCTGTCGGGGTCGCTTCGTTGCACTGTAGGAGCCGACCCCTCGGTGTGGGGAGTTGGTAGCACTCGGGATACTGGCCAAGGGCATGCGTCGGTTGGTCGACATCCTGGCTCGATCGTGCGGCGGTGATGGTATGAATACAGCCGCTGCCATTCATAACGATACACGAGAGAACGACGGGGAATAGATAGGAGTAGGAGGGGTAGCTTGCACGGGGGAACGGAACGCGTTGCTACACGCCTCGCCAGACCAACGCAAGCTATGAAGATCGCATGGCTTCAGGGACGTCGAGAAGATACAAATAATTCTCTGCCGTTGACGCAGGCCACAAAAGAATCGAGGCGACCGCGTGTTGGGAACGGGGCAAACCTTGTACGATTGCCGGGCTCAGGATGGGGGAAGTTTCCATTGTTTTGAGAATCCGGACGAGGTTTGGATTGGTGTGGCCCAAGCTCCCGCCCGCGGCCCTTTTCGCCGGAGCAACACGCTTTCTCCCCGCACAACAACGCCAAAGCACGTGACTGGGAGACTCTCAGGCCGGCGGTGGATGCGCGAGAAATACGACTGGTTCATTCATACCTATCTAGGTACTCTGCAGAAGCTTCCCCTAATGGAGAAGAGCTTGTCATTCCGCCGTCGAACATCCATCCATTGTTGTTGTTGCGGGAGCTTCGTTCCCATCTACTGGCCCTTCCATGTCATCCAACAATGTACAAACGACATGGCATTCTCTGCCACCACGACTCGGGTGGACAGACCCAGTATTATCACGCCTTCTCCTTCCAGATATGCCGCAGATCGCCCGATTCCTCGCCAAGGAAATGCCCATAAGCGCCATGCTTCGTAAACAACGCCTGTCAAAGCGTGACAGCGTCCCTGTGGATAAATGAGAAGAACAGCCGCCTCTGGCAACGGTACAGCCATCTAAATCCGCCAATCCTCCTCAACTCAATATCCGTCTTGCCCCCTCTTTACCGAGCACGCCTGGCTCCTGTGGCTTAGGACTGCGGTCCCTGCCCTTCTTCCGGCCTAAGAAGCCTAGCATACCACTACCACCTTTACCGGATCTTGACGCCCCTTCTAGTCCTTCAGCCGGTAATGTTGAGCTTTGGTCAGCGAGGTCAGACCAGCTACCAGTCTCGTCTAGCACCATTTGCACACCACCTCCTTTGCTAGTTTTGCGACTCTGGACGCGAGCCTTTGATGGCGGAATTGGTCGGCTGTATGACGTGGCTGCATGGTTCTGATGACGGGGAGGCGTATCAGAGGGCGAGGATTTGTTGGGTACGGGCGGTGCATCAGCAGGGGTGAAATACTCGTGCTGATGGTTGGGCGCGCTGTTGGGGGCTTCTGGTGTACCGCGAAGCGGAGGAGATCCCTCAGGAGACGCCGGTGAAGATCGATTTTGAGAGTGTTGGGATGTGTTGGATGCTTTGAGCTCGGGGTGTTCATCTGGAACTTGTCCCGCAACAGCTGCGCCAGCGTGACTTGAGAAAGATTAGTATGAGGTTGTTGCACTCGGCATTTGCGAGAGTTTGGGAATTACTCACTGATCATACGAGACCTGCGTGTAATCAAATGGTTCAAACATGGTCTCAATCATACGATGCAGTTCGTCTTCTCTTATCTCTTTGTCCGTTGCGTCCTGTCTCAACTCAGCTCTGGGTTTCTGCCGCCTTGCGCGAGCTTCGAGGGGCGCTTCTTCTAACAGCAATTCCTCAAGGTCATACGTGGCATCAAAGTTAGTCTTCTCGCTCGATGGTACGAAGACTGGCGAGATGTGTTTCCTTTCGAGAGCATTAAAATCAAAGCGCGAGAAAAATTCGTGGCGTGTAAAAGTTTCAAAACCAGTGGCTCCGATTCTTCGTCTTCTATCCTTCTGCATTAAATCTTGCAACGCGCGTAAGCATGGCATGGAGATAGGCGGTTGTGTAACGAAGTATTTTGGGTTCGCTGCTTTGATATTGTCGGATAATTGCTCATGGCCACGACCATCAAATGGTCTCTGGTACGCTTGTTAGCAATGTGAATGGCCAGAGACTTGATAACGTACTTTGTTGAAAAGACACTCATACATGGTGACCCCCAAGGACCACCAGTCGACCTCACTAAGATATCCCTTTCCCTCAAAAACCTCTGGCGCTAGATAGGCCAATGTTCCGGACTTGCTCGTAAGAGGCTTCTCTGGTGTGAAATCGGAGGCAACATTCTGGCTGATGATAAGCGGACGTCTTGTACATTGGATTTTGGCACTCACGAAATCTGCAAGGTGAACGTGACCCTCTGAGTCCAGGAGGACATTGTCTGGCTTAAGATCGCGGTGTACTATACCCTGCCCATGGATATACCGTAAAGCACATCCCAATTCTGCAATCCAGAAACGAATTGCGTCTTCCGTGAAAGCCTTCCTCGAAATGTGAAATCGCAGATCACCACCATTCATGAGGTCCATGACAACGTATCTGCATAGTAGTCAACCACTGTTCACGCGAGGGGCTCATAATTGACCCACATGTACTCGATGTCTTGGAAGCTGTATCGTAAATTGCAGAGGAAAGGGTGATTGAGATGCTCGAGCATGCGACGTTCCCGTACAATATTTCGTACGCTCTCAGACCGGATAACTGCACCAGTTTAGCCGACTGGCACAACCAGATTGCTCTGCGACTGACCTTCATCTTTCCGAATATACTTCAAGGCAAACTGAAGGCCCGAATCTTTGCGCTCGACGATTCGCACTTTTCCGAAAGCTCCTTTGCCGACAACTCGCAGTAGGCGGAAGTGGTTGAGGTTGACTACTACATCATCAGCGCATCTTAGAGTAGAAGAGTACCGGAGCTTGGATTAAAAATGTAGAAGATCCGACAGGGTTTGTTGCCTTTTGATGGGGCAGTACCTTCATCGGTGAAGACCACCGGTCTACCTTGAGAGTTCCCCATGTCGTGAACCCTGGCCTTTGCAGAGAAGTCTGATCACCGATATTCGCGAGCCGACCTTCATTCCAGCTTGGAGACCCTGACGACGACTGAGTCGAGGCTTGAGAACAAGGGCAGCCGCCCTTGTAGAAGAATAGTTGATGGAATCGGCGGTTTAGACAAGGTTTCGGCGTGGCGGTCGTTGAGTACCCAGATGCGGAGGTCGATCACGGACCCAATTCGATCTTGAGGAACACTGAGGGATAGAAGTAGGTGGTGAGAGAAAGAGTCGATTTTGGGATCATTGCCAAAACGTGACCAGGAGGAAACGGAGATGGTTCTCCCTTTCACGACAATTATGGGTCACCAAGACCCACGCTTCGGGGCGACTATCGCAGAGCAGCGAGAAGGGCAGCCTAAGGAACGTCCCCCAACTGTGGCACTCTCTAACCGCAGTGGGCAAAGTGACTTTTACTTCGTCAGCTTTAAGGTTACGGAGCGCAGAGAGCAATGACGGTGCTGCCATTCGACTGACGGCACCAGCCTGTCCGCAGAGACGGTATCTGCAAGCCACACGCTCTGATGGGCGGTCGCCCACGACCATGGCCTATCTATAAACAAATGGCGAGGCTCCAGGAGCAACCATGTCTGAGACCGTTCTCCCGTCCCAGCTCCTCAACCCGCATGACTACTGCAAGCACCACGAGGTCGCGGACGGGATCGTATAATTCCTTTTCAGCACCAGAACCACGATACCGCCCCGGCTCTCGTTGCCTTCCTCAAGGCTCAAACACTGCCAACAACCGTCCGACGTACACCCTGGTTTGGGGCCAGAGACTGCCGATTGATTGACCGCCGGAGCTAAGGCTGCGTCCACTGTTTCGCATTGCGGCACCCGGCATCAGCAGGCTACGTATCTCGATTGCAGAAAATGCTGTCGAACGTACGGCAAAACGGTGGGTAGCCAAAAAGACATTGCAGGTCCAACTATCATCTAGGCTGGAAAACCACGGCCTTCGATCATCGCGGTGGTGAACGGGTAGGGAATTGGAAGGACGCCCCTGAAATTTGTTGAACTGCGGATTCACTGTGTGGCAGGATTGAGGCAAGGATAGCATGTGGCTGCCACGCGCTGGCCGGGACCGCTTGCTGCAGTCATTCGATCCACGTTGTCCGCCACCACCAATGAAGCCCTCAGTCAGTCCGTAGGACCGCTGTATGCTGCGGATCTCTAGCGAGAGAGAGGCCGCACCGAGCCTATCGCCAGCTGGCAAGCCATGGGGCCGAGGGCCAGGGATTCAAGGGTCTAGAACTCTAGCCTAACCACCGCTGGAACCCCAGCTTCAGCGATAACATGACGCGCTTGTCTTCTAGAAGGCAGCGAGTCGCCTGTATTGGAAGTTCAACGCTCAGTGTACTCCGAATAGTGCTCCCATTGAACAGCAGCTTGGGATTTCTTTTCTGTTTCCGCCGTATGGGCTAAACACATCTTACGATTTGTAGACGATTGATCTACGACCTTGCTCTCTTTCTTTACCAGATCGGCACGTAGGGAAGCGGCGGAGATTGGTCAGAAGGTCCCAACGCAAGAAGGAACTCCAGTTTGATTGTGGCGAGTCAGTCAAAAGACCATCCATGCCCAAACGTCATAAGGCCGCCATGTATTCTGTACAGCAGGCCGCCAATGGAGAGGCTTTCGCCCGTTCTTGGAAGAGGTAAGTGGCTTGATGGCGCAACAACTGTGGACACGGATGAGTGCTGGGCAGCCATTGGTCCATAACGTCCACAGAAGGTCGGTTGTCATTGCATTTCTGCATCCTCTCTGGAAGAGAAAATGGTATGGGAGGTTGGATACCAGCCTTCAAACACCAGGGAATCCTTAAACGAACGGTAGCTAGAGAAGTAGGGATAATTTCGAGAGAAATGATATGCAGGGGAACATGCAGATCCAAAATCCTTTATACTAGCCGCCTGGTTCCGGCCTGTTACTTAGCTCGCAGTGTGGCTGCTCTGGCAACCTCGGGGCCTGCTGCTGGTCACAGTCGCTACTTCGTTGCATGGGTTCTAAGGCGAACTTAGGGACGGCTTTGGAAGACACTGTTCGCCTCCTGGATAACAGGTCCTTGTGATCAGAACATGAACCTGTGTTCATCCGTGGTTTGAGACACGCAGTTTTTACATAATCTTAGAACGCGACTATGATATTGAGATAAAGCCAGAAATGTCGGGAGGCATCAAAAGTGATGAGACATCCAAGCTGCGACTGCTTTACCTGACTTGCTGACTGTCTCGATCAAAAGCTCCTCTTTGGTTGTTTCTGGAATTACAAATGCTTCGAAGAAACACCTTCACCGGCTGACGTAACGAGTAGCGGGAACTTGAGGATTCAACCTTTTGTCAAGGGATCTCCGTTGTGTGCTATCGACGACCGGACTTGCTCACTACTCACTCACGTTTCCTGCTGTATAGCACAATCCTACGCCTAAATCGTCACAAAGTATTGTAGAACGCATCGTCCAGTGTAACATCCGCGAAATCCATGGAAATAAAGCAGCCTTGCTCCCCCATCTTGTATATCCAACTCCTACCAGGCAATGCATAGAGGGTATCCATAACGCACGAGATGCAATCAAACAAAAATCATCAGTAATATTCAGGCAAATTCTTAAAATCTGGAATGGAAGAGTCGCACTTGAAATCTGGCTGGTAGGCAATTTGTGGTAGGATGCCGGCCTTCATCCCAAGTTTCCAACTCCATTGTGTTGCGCTTTCCGTTTCCCAGGTCCAGTAAAACCATCCCCAGCCTTTCTCAAAGCTGTTCATTTGAGCTTCGGCAAACATTTTCAGAAACTGCTTGTATGCCGAACTATAGCTGCTTGGGTCCGCATTTGCTGAGTCACACGAGCAAGGAGGGTTCGTCGAAGGACAGGTGGGCGACAATACCTGGGTAGACGGGTCTTGGGTATTCATAGTTCCCGTCCATCGAGACCCGACATTGACGTTGTTGAGATACTGCGTACAATCTGTATCGGCCTGCGAGAACTCTCCACAGAAGACTGGGCCCCACCTACGACCTACGTTAGCAGATTAGAAGGAGAACATGAAGCTCGAAGCATACCCGGTGGATGGATTGTTGGACTTGCTGACCAAGCCGCCCCAGCCGGAGCATGCAAGGGTGATCTTGCTAGTGTGGGTGAAGGCCAGCTGACCCGTGTTGAAAATGGCATATTGATGAGTGTCCATCACCATCTTAGCATCGTGATCTTTGTACATGTTCTCCCATTTGTCAAGACCGAGAAATCCATCGCCAAAAGAGAGATATTGTTGAAGACCATTTCCGCGAATGATTTTCACGGCTTGGGTGTTCCAATCCAAGACAGATTCGACAGGGATACTCATCATTTTCGGCTCATTGACCAAGCCGTAGATGGTGACGACATTCTTGTACCTGTCCTGCGCAAAGAATTTAGATAGCTGGTTGTGGATGTCAAGGGAGCGCTGAGCGTTCAAGCTACCATCGGTACCATTCAGCCAACCAATGCTGCCTTGCCGACCGCTATGGTTCCAGCCATTCTGGCTCCCAGGTACGGCATGAAGATCGAGATTGACACGCAGTCCGTATTTTCGAGCATATTCAATGCCACGGAGAAGGTATCTCCAGGATACTTTCGGAACATACGGATCCCCCTCATAGGTGGTCACCGCCCAATATGAGAATGGTATCCTGACGTGATCCAGTCCAGCACTGGCTATATCCTGAAATGTTTGCTCTGTGACAAAGGTTGAGTAATGCCTTTCAAGTGTTGTTTGCGCTACTGAAGGCCCAAGTCTCTGTGTCAAGGTGTACTCATCCACAATGTTGTCGTGGGCTGAATATGATTGAAACAGCGAAGGGGTGATGAAGGGCTCAATCGATAGCCATCCTCCAATGTTAGTCCCCCGTATCGGAGTTTTGCCGTATTGGAAAGGTTTGTCTAATGTGGGAACGTTGCCGTTTGCTGCAGCGCCATCGTCCCAGGCAGAGTATAACCCCATTACCGACAACTCTCCTATTGTCTCATTGGTGAAGGTGAGATTGAAATCTTTTGTGTCGGCCCATGTAAAAGGATCAAGCGGGCCCCCTTTTGCATATTGCGGAATACTATTTGGGTCAATGCCGTCAAGGTTTGAGTTGGAGTTCGTATCAGTACTTGAGGTCGTGCCGCCGCTACCCTTGTGCTTATTTGAGACGACAACACCGACTGGAATGAAGATAACGAGTAGGAGAACGATGATCAGTATGATCCAAAGTATTTTCCTTTTCTTCTTATTACGGTCTTCGTCCTCCGATCCATCACCCCCTCTTACCCTCTTCCGAGCGCTGAGTACACTTCTTGTCTTCCGGTGGTGCCGCTTCTCATCATAGTGGCCCTTCTCGAGAACGCCTGCGCTATCATAGCGGTTGTGAGACTTGCGATGCCGCTTCTCATTCGCCCTGGTTGGGTTGTTTCTCTTGCCTTCCTCTTTCCGGCGTACTTCCTTTTCTGATAATCTTCCGCCCTCGTTCATGGCATTCAGCTTTGCCAGCGAGTCAGCGCTGAGGGCGTGACTCCCCATGCCTATCGATGTACTCGAGGCATACTGCGCCTGCGTCTTGGTCGGGGAGCTTTTGGTAGGACTCCCACTTTTCCTTCGTCCATCTCCTCCTGACTTCTTTTGGGGAGTGGTAGCCGGCGACTGCTTTGCCTTTGTTCTCACTTGATGTCTTGGTGTCTTTGGAGGGGAGGAATCCGGGGGAGGACCGCCGCGCGGTTGGGGGGGTCTTGCGAAGGCGGGACGGGTATCGGCAGCAGCCGCAGATTCGCGGCGAGGCCGCGGCATGCGAAGGCTCTATAACAATTCGAGATCTTGTGAAGAATGCGTTTCTCCTAGAATTGTCGTTGAGAATGGTACAGCTAGTGGAATGTGGTTTGGCTGTGTACAGCTGGGCGATCTGCGGAGCAAAAGCTGGTTGTTTGGGCAACGCCTAGGAGCTTGGGCCACCCCCGCCAAAGCTCCCCGCAGCAGTGTCAGGATGCCTGGAGTCGAGACGTTGGTCGTGAGAAAGCTCTGAAGTTCAAAGAGAACGCTGATGGAGTAGATAGGAAAAGAGTGGACTGGGGGAAGTCACGGCGTGGAACTCACCGTTCCTGGAAGACGGTACGAGGGTGGCCTGTCCATGATCTTGGACATTAGCATGACATCGTATGGCCTTGGCTCGCGATGGTCAGCATGGGAGCGCCCGCCAGCCCCCGGCACGGCTTGCGAGACTAATGAGGCATCATGCGTCCAGGCAGATGGTGTCTTGGGGCCACAGGAGTTTGCAATTGCATGTGGTGTTGGATTTGTGATGAGAGAGCCGACAGGGCGACCTTGGTAGGCAAGGCGATCTGGAGTGATGTTTGTCCGCAGAAGAAGCTAAAGTGAAAGCTCGTGGCACGGCAAGCGGCGGTTTCGGGCAGCATTATCGTCAACCACCGTCGATTCCACTCACTCCGTTACATGGCTTTAGGTACCTAAGCTAAACCTCACATGTCAACGCCAACCGTCGGGGAATTGCCTTCTACTTCAACGATCAACTGTTATTAGTGTCATGTGTCCTAACGTAGAAGCTTTCTGCGTCGTCGTCATTTTGGGTATTCGTTCCCGAACTCGAGTTCGCCACTTGAAGAACCACAATCTTGGATTATCCGTCTTACCTGGACTGCGTTGATCTTGTCTACAGTCTTATTACCCGTATCGCAAGCAGCTGCAAGAACTCGACCACAGCCTCGGCTGTTCGAAAGCATTCGCGAAATCGCAATCCTGAACCTCCATCACTCCCTTCTTGCCAGGTCTACCGCAGACGCTATCATTACATTTCCTTGCATCTATATTTAAATACTGTCGAGCATGGGAGACGGGCAGAGATCATCTCATCGCAAAGCTCATGTCCTTCTGTACGCACATGGAAAAATAGGTAACGAAATTGTGCCTCCGTTGAAGGGCGACTCCCTGCTCGAAGTAAGGTCTTTAAGTAGCACCATTTTGGAGAATTCGAGCCTACGGGAAAAGCAGCAATCCTGCCCCTGGTCACGTCCTATTCAGCCAGCTGAAATCATTCGGTGGGAGAGCTATGGTGTTCAATTATCGAAATGGGCCAATGTTTTACTTGTCCAAAGCGACCCAGCATGCTTGTTCAACCTAGTCGAAGGACATGTGCCAGATCTCATCTCCGTCATAGTGCGCTCTTGGGACAGTACGAGACGAATCGTCTTGCTCCCTGATTTCTCAAGCGCAGCGTGGCACAACCCTCTCACTACGAAACAGCTCAGGAAGCTGAAGCGAGACTTTCCGTGGGTCCAAGTATTGCGCCCGGCGCTCTGGGATGTCGCTCCATCACTAGATTGCATTTCAGAACGGACATATGATTGGAGTGGACCAAAAGACGCTGTGGATGCTATAGTTACGCAAGCGAATCAGATTTTGATGGACCATCAGACAAGCCTTGCGAAAAGTCGTACATCGCTCCCTATCGCGTCCCGCATGCCGAGACCGCAGCCTCGACCACTGCATAGTCTCCCAGCTGAACTTTGGACGATGGTATTTGACTATATCAGTGACTGGGAGCTTGCAACTGCTTTAGGTATATACAACAACATCCCAATTCCAGGGGAATGGCAAAGTCACGTACCACGGATCCATGGTACACCTAGCCTCGAATACACCATCCTCACTCGACCCCTCCCCTCTATTATCGCATACTTCGAATCTCCTCCTCTCTCGGAGAGCTCCCGGCCGTCGACGCTCTCTGCTCTTGCAACCAAACTCATCTTCAAATTCTCGCTCACAAGCCTCCTGACCTACCTTTCACTCCACCAAAAAGACATCTTCTGGACCTCCTTCCCCCTGACATTTCTCCCCCACAAGGCCTCAGTCCTTTACAACAAGCCGTCCATTCTTGAGTGGTGGCACACATCCCCTGCCGTCCTTAAGAAGGACTACGGCCCGGAAGCCATCGACGGCGCCTCTCGCGCGGGCTTCGTCCCCGTCCTCGAATGGTGGCTCAACTCCGGCCTCACGCTCTGGTACACCGAGAAGAGCCTCGAGTACGCCTCGGCAAAGGGCCACATCCCCGTCTTGGAGTGGTGGAAGAACGCCCGCGCCTCCCGCAAAGGCTCCGAAACCGAAGTCCCCCTCAAAGTGGGCAAGTCGATCCTCTTTGCCGCCCAGTCCGGCCGCGCGGATGCAATCGCTTGGTGGGATAGCAGCGGGATACCCTACTCTCACGAAGAAGGCGTCGCGCGCATGGCGTCCACGCATGGGCATGTCAATGTGCTAAGTCTGTGGCTGGAGCTGAAGGGGTCGAAGATGATATTTGATAATCAGGTGTTGGTTGGTGCGACGAAGAATGGACACTCGGATGTGCTGGAGTGGTGGAAGAGAAGCGGGCTGGTGGTTGAGTACAAGACCTGTGATATTGAGGAGGCGATGGAAGACGCCGTGGGAGGCGGTGGAGAGGCCAGAGTCAGGGAGTGGTGGGAGAGACATGGGCTGAATCTGGGCGTCGGCACGGGCGAGTGGATGAAGGTTAAGATTCTCTAGGCTGCATAGCGAAGGATAAGTGGTATTGCTATTTGTTTGCGGGAAAATGTCACCAGTGCCGGTCGCATTACTGGCGGAGCTCCTACATTGTTGACATTCTCTTGGAATACAAACGTGCCTGGCAGGCATTGCAAATCCATTGTATTGCTTGTGCAAAGACTTGTGAAAGATCTATGAATACTTGGTATCGTCGCAGAAGACGAAGCAAATCGGGAACGCGCCCAATAGGTAGATAAGTTCAGCACCTCCGTCTTTCCCTAATCATGCTCTTCTAATCATGTAAAGCGGAAAGATCCGCATCTGACCCGTTTCCTCCAACTAGTATATGCGACCTTTGCTCGTTCACGCCTTCAGGCCCAAGAAATATGAGGACAAGAAAAGCAACCTGGAAATCATATTTCGCCCTTCAACGCCTCCAGGTCTAGGTGGAGATTTTGTGAGTAAATACTAGAATAGAATGTAGTCGCAATCAATGCCGAAAATGGTCAAAGTGGAGCTCGCCCCGCCAAAAATGTTGTCGAGCTTTAATGTTGTCGCTCAGAATGAAAACCGTGAATTAGATCCTAGGATGGATGCGGTAAAAAGAGTCAAAGCGTGTGAGAGGCCATCGTCAGGACTCTGGTCGCATTTGATTGTCGAGAAAAGGGTGAAGCCTCCTTGATATCCAGCATGGGAGACAGCACCCACAGCAAGTAGAGGATTGGAAGTATAATGGTTAGCAACATAGAGGTCACGAGCGTAGGAGAGTTCATGCTGTAGGAGCGAGCGCAGTAATACGCAGAAAGACAGATCGGAGAAAGGAACAGAATTCCGGCTAGGATCGTGATTGCTCCTTGATACCAACACCAGATCGTTTGGAAAATCCCTGAAACGCTAATCAGGCCTTCAATATCGGTGCGGAGGTCCTTGGCGCGTAATGATGCTTCTTCTAGTAAGGAGTATACCTGTGCTAAACTTGTACTCATCGCTTCCTGCTGTTGAAGATGGACCGCAAGATGGGCGTCTATTGTTTGCATTTTCGCCTCATTATCGAGGAGGTGCTGTTGCACTTGTCCGTTTGTGATTTGGATATTCCCGGCAAGTTGCGCATGGCTTGCAACTAAGGCCGATACAACATTTCCCAACTTCAAGGTTTGGTCCGAGACTGAGGTTAGCGTGAAAAGGAGGGCTGCCATTTCTCCATTGTTGACGTTCTCCAGGGTTTCTCGCGTTTTTTGAGCGAGTTCGCGATTTCCTTCATGGTACGCTTTCTCAGCTGAGGCCATCTCCGCTCTTTCGCTATAGGCATCCTGTCGTATCTTCTGCTGAAGGCGCTGCAGCTCTTCAACATTCGTGAAAGTGGTTCGCATGTCTTCCTTCAATTCCCGGGCGTCTGATTGAGCAGAGGAAAGAAACGACATCAAAGTCGCTAGTTTCTTATGAAAGCCACGTCCTACCTCCGCAACGATATCTGCGATGCCGGACTTAAGGTCACTGCTGGCAGAGTTAAGGTCTGTGAGGAGTTGCTGGTGAAACGATGCAACGCTTTTGGCGAATGCAAGGTGATCCTTGAGTTGGTGATCATGTCGTCGGAGAGCCTCCACCAAAGCTTCATCAACCTTTTCAGTATTACTCACCAGATTCTTTGCGATCTTGACCATGTTGTCCTTCTCAACATCAATACGTGCTGCCTGACATGTCACAATTGCATTCTGGTGGGAATTACTGTAGCTGGTCCACTGCTGTTGATTGCTGTACAGCGCCTGAGTGCATGGTGTGAGATAGATACGACGCAGATCATTCGGCGTTGAGGTTCCTTTCCCGCTTACTGGGACAGACTCCACCGTCCCAGATCTAGAGAAGTCCGCAACCCCAGAGCACTCTCGAGGAAGTGCGGTTCCAGCCCGCTCCAACTCGCAAAGTGCAAGGCGAGCTGCATAAATGTCTCGAAGAAAGTCGAGCTTCTGAGAGTCATACTTCGTGCCGTGTTTCCCGCTTCCGTCGACATCCTGGCAAGAGACGATCAAGTGCGAAGTGGCGGTTCGATGGCATGTAGGTTGGGCCTCCATTTCACTCAAGAATTGGAAAGCCTTTGTGTACGTGGTATCATCAACTTGCTTGTTGAGCATTTCGACCAGGCCACCGCCATCTACGGGTGCTCTTGCTTTAGCCTGACCTGTCGCCTTCAGCACGACCCTTTTGAGAGCGTCACTCCACTCACCGGATTCATAGCTTCCTCTCTTGAACGAAGCGGAGCAGAAGGGAATCACCATGGAAATGAGAAGAGTCGTAATAGCAACGCGACGGACTTTCAGGGGTTGCATCGTGATGGAAGTTGAGTTGTTCGTGTGGTGACACATGAACCGAGGAGAACAGGAGGAGGATGGTTGTGATCGTCGAACGGTAGAGTCACAGGTGTACCTTCTAAAAGACTAGGAAGAAGCTAAGTATAATGAAAAAGGAAAGAGCAGTTGAGAAAATGAGACTTCGAGAGTAACGGTATGAATGGTGACCTTATATTCCTGAGATCTCTTAGACTCTTGCCCGGGTCTCTTCAGTTGGCTTACAAGACAAGAGATTGGCAGAGTGATGTACTGACGAAAGTGAGAAGACTTCCAGGTCTTCGGAGCGTTGGAGGATGGTGAAGAAGCATTAACCTACGAGGAATTTTGCACGACCGATGAGTCTTTATGTAGAGGATTATGTTGCCGTAGCCGTTAAAAATTGTAGCTTGCAGCGTCGCGTCTTAAGAAGCGCGTCTAGTGCCAAGATTCAATTGACGCTAAACCACATCAAGATTCCTCAAATTGCAAACGAAGTTCTGGCGACATCACCCGGAGTTTGTTGACACAGGCATCAGGCGTAACGCTGACAGATGGCCTAGCTTGTTAACGAAGATAACCTTTGCGGCTGGTCATGCGAAATCACTATCCTTTACCGAGGAACGGCGTCCTACTGGTTTCCATCTGGCTGCTGAGACCATGGCTTGTCAAGCTTTAAAGCGACCGCTGGTAAACGTGACAACAGAAGCACAAAGCGCTGTGAGAATCCCTACCTTCTTATTGCCCGCCTCTGTACATCCTAGAAAGCGGGATTTCTCCTCGAGTCCGTCGACGTGCTCGCGGATTGGAAAAGCACCGATCTCCGTTCCTCCCGAAGTATCTCTACGCTTTTTCGACTTACCAAATGCCAATGTCCGGACCCGAGACGTCGACATGGCGAAAGCTGCCGTCGAGGTCATAGGTCCACAAGGTAGTAAAAGATTTGCAACCGTACATTAATATACTAAACATCTCGGCAGGGCAACTGACCCTGAAGATCCCACCATATATGATCACAAACCATGATACAGCCGGAAGAAAAGTCACATTCGCGGTGAAAGATCCAACTATAACACGGCAGCGTGCCATGTGGGGTGAGTTACGGGTAAATACCGTCTGGGACAAGCTAGCTGAGTATTCGTTAAGGAACTATGCGGGCACACCTTCAGAACTATGTCACTGGGGTTATGGAGAGTCACATCTGCGTTCTGCGCCTCGTGGGTGTTGGCTTCCGAGCTTCAATCGAGAAAACCGCCACCACAGTACGACCAGATTTCCCAGGTCAGCATTTCGTGTCTCTAAAGCTCGGTTTTGCGCATCCGGTGGAAGTTCCAATACCACCTGAGGTGAAAGCTAGCTGTCCGCAGCCGACTCGGATCTTGTTGGAAAGCTGTGATAAGGAAATTGTTACATTACTTGCCGCGAAGATACGTTCATGGAGGAAACCAGAGCCATACAAGGGTAAGGGAATTTTCGTGAACGACGAAACGATTAAGTTGAAGGCGAAGAAGATTAAATGAACTATAATTCAGGTGTACAGTGAGGACAGCAATACTCAATTCCATTCTGGTTACTTTCTACGACTCATTGTCTGGATTTCTAGAGAAAGCTAAGACAAGACTTCATTTGGGTAACTCGGATAACGTGAACCCGGAGTCCTAGCATGAACGAAACATTATAGACGAAAATTCTACGAGCCTGTAATGGTGATTGACTTGGATTGCTACTCAAAGCTGGCAAAGCCGTGAACCTGTAGACTAGGATAGATCTCCTAATTTGTAACATACTCATCAAAAGAAAAAGAGTACGACAACAGATTGAAATCTTTAAAGTAAGATCAACACTGATCAATTCCACCTATACCCAGCTTTCTCTGTAGCAGGAGTCGCCTCAGCATTACGGTCACCAAACGGATTATCCTCGTCATCATCTTCCTCCGATTCCTCGCTCTCGCTCTCGCTCTCTACCTGCTTCCCTTTCCCAGACTGAAATGAGTTAGCAAGCATGGGTAAAGTACCAGGTCTTGGTGGCTTGGGTGGGCCGTCGATTGATAGACCCGCGAAACCTTCATCTGGTGAAGGAATGCTCACTGCATGAGCCCGACTTTGATGCTGTGCTTCCTCCAATTCCGAATCGGAATCATCGTCAATACTCTTGTCCAATACTTCGAAAGCCATCAGCGCCGTAACCAGTTCATCATTGGCGTGGATTAAGCCACCCAAAAAGTCATCACTCTCAACGTGCTGAATATAGCGGAGTATCTGCCGTCTAAGCTGCTTGCATGTCTCGAACCTCTTCATAACTTCCGGATCTTCTGAGACACGTCTGTCTTCGCGATTGATGAGCTTGAGAGCATTCAACAGATTCGTACTTGCCACCGATGAGTTCGCGATGGATTGTAACATCTGAGGCTTTTCTCTCTCAACATTAAATCCTAACCCCCTTTTCTTCTTGTCCTTCTTGTTCTTCCCCAGCAGATTTGGTCCTGGGCTCAACGTCACACGTCCTGAATTAGTTGGCGTCAGCGCCGCTGTTGGCCGCGACGGACCCAGCCCTGGATTCAGCGGATTCGTTCCTGTCATGGTTTGATTCGCCCTATCGTCAGTAGAATCATCATTAGCACCTGCTTGTTCCTCCGTTTCTTTTAAGACCTTAGACTGTTGTTGACGCACGGGTTTCTTTCGTTGCGGTAATTGCTTGTAGAGTGCAACAATACGTTCCATACCCGGAGTGTCCTTGTATGTGACACTCCACTGCCCAAACAATTGCTTGCACTTCGCGCGAACCTCCGGATCGGTTACTGGGTCAGTGCCAGCGACACGGAGGCGCTCGAGAAGAGCTTCATCGGCGAAGACGCGTTGGAAACGCGGGCCAGCATTTTGGATGAGGCCGTCAAGAATAGTCAAAGCGCGGAGCTGACGATGGACATTGCCATATTTTCTGTCAAATTAGCTTGGCCATAACCATATCAGTTCGCCAGCTTACAGCTTCTTGCGTAATGATCGAGCCGCTTCGGTGGGTCCGCTACTTTGCAGGCGAACGACTTCGATGAGATCTGGAATGCCAGAGACATCATCTTCATCGTATTGTTCGCTCGTCAGACGCTCGACTTGGACAGTAATAGCAGAGTATGGCTTTTTCTGTAAACGATTAGACCAATATCTCAGCAAATTGTACTCCTGGTCAAGTCGAGCGCTGCTTTTGGTGGAAGACAGGGAACGAGAATGAGAAACAGAGGCATTGTCAGAATCGCCAGAGACATCAGTCTCAACAGGCGTGGGTTTCCAATTTGGCCGCTTCCATGTCATACTCTTTACCTTCCTCATGGTCTTCGCCTTCTTGGTAACAGGCTCTTCCTGAGAAGGACTTGATACCGAAGTTGACGGATACCTTGGCCGAGGAGCAGGGGTTTGTCGTGTAGAACTCTTAACCTTTTTCAAAGCACTCTCATTCTCGATATTCGAGCCCTCCGTAGGTGACTGTCGTGCTGTGGAAGAGGAAGGCACTGCAGGTAGAGGAGGTACTGGAGGAACATCCGAAGGGGCCGGCTTTTGCCGGGTAAAGCTCCGGACCTTCCTCAGAGCCCTCTCGCTCCTAACCTTTTTCAATGCCCCACTCTTCTTCGCATTCGAGCCCTCCGCAGGCGCGTCGTCTACCGCAGAAGAGGTTGTCCGAGAAAGGCCGGGTCTTTTCCAAGTCATGCTCCTCACTTTTCTCAAGGTCCCCTCGCTTTTGGGCTTTGGTGTCTCCAAAGAGGGATCAAAGTCGTAAGTACGAGGGGATCTTGGAATAGGAGGTGCATCTATCGGGTAGAGACACGGAGTGTACACCGAGTACGGCACGAAAGCAAACCATGAAGCCATGTCCATTGATACTGAGCTGGAGCAAAATTGTGTGAAGTATTAAAAGCGAAAAGGAGAATTAGGGTAGATAACACCTGATAGAAAAGATTGGAGGGAAAACGAATATAATTATAGAGCTATGGGTTATCTTACCGATCCGGAAAACATGCTGAGAGTACTTCCGCCACAGCAAAACAATGCTGATATGTCGATCCCTAGGTCCCTGATAGGCGTGGAGGAAAAGGAAAACAGACCAATGAGTGGGTAGTAGAGAGCGCTAGGTAGCTCCTTCGCTCACTACGCCGGTTGCCGTTAATTTAGTGAGAATGAGCGCTGACGGGAGTTTCCAAGACCAACGGCCTGGGTCTGCCGTCAGCAAGTTGAAATGGGAGCGCTCGTGAGCTGGCGCCTGGGGGCGGAATCCTTGGTGTTCCCGGTAGGGGATGCTTAGGCCTCTGGGGCGAAATTTGGGCCTCTTTGAATAGACTGGGATTTTGCGGTGGCGTTGATTGTGATGTCGTTACTCCGAGAACGCTCAACACGTGGTCCACTGCCAACAAGTGGGAGGATCCGGAAGGCAGGCGTTGCGGCGTTGATGCACTCTTAAGGCTTCTTTGAAAGGTAGGCGATAGCGGGAGCAGAAAAGGTCGGTATCGTAAGTGGCGTTTTGACGACCACCGACATCATTGAGGGTCTTCGTCACTGCCGATAAAGCACGACGTAAGAAGTCTGTTTCGCGGTGCTCCGGGAGATTCTATGAACAAGAGACAGGGTACGGTAAGGTTGATGGGAGAAGTTGCTTGCCATCACATGGCTTCAACCCCACACTCGGCAGCCTTGGGAGTCATAGGGAGACGCACCTAAACCTCTAACCCTACGCACTGGACAGCATTCCCACAAAACCTTGCCGATCAAGGTTGGCTAAAGATTTCACAATGTTTCCTTTTAGTCGATGAGCCAAGTGTATGAAAACGCCGCTCTTGACTTCTTGGCCCTAGAAATTCGTCTTAAGCACCCTGTCGTTCCGGCCGTGGCCTTTTGCACACGTTTGCGTTTATGCCGGTGGAACGGTAAGCCTCAACGACTAGATTTTCTGACTCTGTCTTGCCTTAGAAGACATATACCAGCTTTTGGAATAACCTATCCTCATCTTCCCGCCGGAAGACTTTCATCGGGACTTTCGGGCCACTTGAAATCCCTGTTTCCCGGACCAATGTCTTACGCTCGTGAGCTTCAAGTAGCTGAAACGGCTGTGCAGCGGGCCACTATATTGACGAAACAGGTCTTCCATGAGAAGGCCAAAGGCACTATCTCAAAAGACGACAAGTCTCCGGTTACTATTGGGGACTACGGCGCACAGGCATTGATTATCCAGGCCATCAGGCACAACTTCCCTACTGATGAGATTGTGGGAGAGGAAGAGGCAACCTCATTATGCGAACAGAAAGCGCTGAGCCACCAGATCTGGAATCTGGTGAAAAATGTCAAGCTTGATGATCCCCAGGCAGACTCTTTACTAGGTAGCTCACTGCCCAGCGAGGAAGCTATGCTGGATGCCATTGACCAAGGAAATAGCGCTGGTGGTCCAAAAGGCAGAATATGGGCTTTGGATCCGATCGATGGAACTAAAGGTTTTCTCCGAGGCGGCCAGTACGCAGTCTGTCTGGCATTGATAGTGGATGGAGAGGTCAAAGTGGGTGTTCTTGGCTGCCCGAATCTTCCAGTGGATGACTCTGCACCGTTGACAGAAGACATGGGAGCGGAGCAAACGGATGCAGAGGGAAAAGGAGTCTTGTTTTCAGCAATATTGGGCCAAGGCGCGCATAGTCGACCGCTTTCTCGGGCCGCTTTACAGCCTCCTAAATCTATTTTTATGAAGCCGGTCGCCAAAATTGCGCAGGCTAGCTTTTGCGAAAGTGTCGAACCAGGTCATTCTTCCAAGGGCGACAATGCTGCTATTGCTGAGAAGCTCGGTATCACATCAAAAGCGGTGCAGATGGATTCGCAGGCGAAATATGGATCAATTGCACGTGGCGCTGGCGATCTTTATCTCCGACTGCCAGTGCGGAAAGATTATGAAGAGAAGATCTGGGACCACGCAGCCGGAGATCTCATTGTGCGCGAAGCAGGTGGGACAGTGACCGATGCGAGGGGAAAGCGTTTGGACTTTAGTTTAGGAAGGACCTTGAAGGATAACAAAGGAGTTGTTGCGGCTCCAGCAGCAGTTCACGCTCAGGTGCTTGAAGCGGTTCAGGAAGTGCTTGGTATAAAATAGAGGTATTTATTGTAGACTAGAGCTCAGAGAGAACAGCGAAGTATACGGCCAAAGGTCCGAATTCCAAACTTCTAAGACCAGCGTAAGGCAGTCCTTAAAATTGCTTCCTGGAAAACCTCGTACTGCTTTGGCTCTTCCAAGACAGCTTATTGGAGGAGAGATGTCGCGTGAGAGGTTCCAGCGGCAGCTTCCCCGTCTCTGTCTAGTATGCGGATCAAGACACGGAGCTATAATGGATGACTCGCTGTTGTTGTAGCCGCTGTGGTAACATAGATGCTGTGTGGAAGAGGTTGGCGCTTCGCAGGGTCATCATCATGTGGCACGAGCAATCTCCCAGCCCTCGCAGGGAAGCTTGGCCAGCAGGGTTTCCGTATGCTCCGCTGCGGATAACGAACAACCTCCTCACCTTTATTACTCTCGTTTGATCTCCCACCTTCAACCATTTCTGCTATTCTCGTCATCCTAGCGTTGCCCGAAGCTGCCGGTTCCCTCCTTCCTAGCTCAACACTAATAGGACCATACTAGATTCGCTGAATCGTTCAGTCATGCCTGGAGTTCGTACGTGGCTTTTCAAGTCATTTCTCACTCTACGACACTCTAACGCTCTACCTTGCAGCACCCGACGCCGTGGACAAGCTCAAAACGGCCTTCAAGGGCATCTTCAAGAGGAAGAAGGAATCCAAGACGGAGGATAAGCCCGCGGACACGAAACCCGAAACCAAAACCGAAACCTCAAAGACCGAGACAGCAGCACCGACTGAGACAAAGCCAACGGAGCCTGTCCCTGCTGAAGGAGCTGCCAAGGCTGCAAAAGAGACATCTGAGACTGCACCAGCAGCTACAGGTAGATATTCAATCCTCAACTTTTGCTGTAATTGTTCAAAGCTAACTGAGGTCCAGATGCGAAACCAACTGATCCTGCCCCTGTGACTGCCGAGGGTTCTGCAGCTGCCCCTACCGCTGAGGCGGCAAAAGAAACGCCAGCTCCTCCCGTCGAAGAGCCGAAGAAAGAGGAAACAGCGGCAGCTTCTACTAAGGCCAAAGAAGAGACCCCTAAAGACGAGCCGAGGGAGGAAACAAAGGAAGAAGGAAAAGCTGCATAAATAGCCACTCCTGCTTGGGATCTCCGATTGATACATGGAACATGTTGAGAAGAGATGCAATATTTGGATCCTGACTCCTGCAGCGTTGTCCATTATTGCCAACTAATGTCTTGGTTTTTTTGACCACCGCTTAATACCCGTTCAGCGAGCGTTCAATTTATTGTTCTTTGCGCATCAGAATACCCTATTCGCCAGATTTTCTCCGTCTGGACGTTGCCTGTCTTGCATTCGGTCTGCACCATAGCTGTTGGCACTTGAGTCTCTCGAATCGAGAAATCTCATTCAAATTGTTTGACTATCGTGCTTTAGTTAACCATTTGATATCACTGGGCTTCCATGTTGGCTCTTGACATCCTCGAAGGCAGGCAACTAGTGTGCATCGTCCTTGATATGTAATCAGATATTTGTCGGTGTCGTCGGACGCGGAATTTGTTCTTTATGGCTACCTCATCGTCTGGCTCACTTGAATGCTGGTGTTTTCCCAATCAGGCTGAGCTGCTCTCAGATGATCTGCTTGTAGCTCGTGACCTTGGGGACCAGGATGTAGACGAGCTTTGGGTGGACGATTGGGTCAACCGGCGATTTCTATGTACCGCATTCGTCAATTTTTGCCCATACAGAGGAGGCGGTGGATGGAAAAGCACGATAGGCGCTCGGTTGTCCGCGTCGACGTTGTCACGCTTCTTGGTCGAAAAACAAATTTTGTACATTGCGCTCAAAGAAGCCTCTAGCCAACTAGAAAAGGAATGGAGTGTTTGGAGCACAACTTGTGAAATTTCTCGGGATCAAATAGTGCCACCTGTCTTATCTTCCTCACCTAATCTTCCTGTTGGGTACGCTCATACGTGCCCTATCGCAACTGCCCCCAGCTTACCTGGATAGGTAGGATTCCTCGCACCGTTGTTGGCATCATTGTTCCCCAAAGCGGCAGACTAACCCGCTCTTGGGGGCGGGAACCTGAAAAGGATCCTTTCCGTTAAAAGTCCTTGTGGTTTTGCACCTTAGGGGGCCATCTGCGTCATTTCCATTCGCCAAAGTGATCCTTCGAGGACCCTGAATCTCGGAGTGTTGCGAAAGCTTTTTGACTATTCGGACAACACGAAAAGAAACGCGCGGGACGGAGTTTCCATATGGGCAAGAAACTTTGTTCGTGATCCTATCTGACTCTACACGTACCGTATTATTCTAAAGTTTCGAATTTTCTTGATCACTTCGACCTTTCATTTCCGCCAGCAGCGATCCCCAGGAGGCTTGGCGGGAATGGCACAAGCATTGCTGCAACTTACCATTGGAGCTGCTTCTTATCCATTCGCGCTACAAGTTTCTTCCGTACTAGAATTCTTAAGCGCGCTTGAGAATTTAGTCAGTCTTTACAGTACAGATGTCGGATTCTCAGGCCGCTGGTAGGTAGTACACCCAGCAGCAAAAACCACCATGAATTTTGCTGTCGAGCTGTTCCTATTTGAGCACTGATCGTTGAGTATTGCCCGATTTAAAAGAAGATGCAGCTGCATCGGAAGCTTTACTATAGACTTTCCCTTGAATTATTAACATGGTGAGCTGCAAGGTTTGCCTGGCCTACAGATTGGTGTCTACTCCCTTTTTTGCTTTTCTCGCACTGCGAACCATGTCAAGTACTCGATTTCTAGAAAGCAATGTCATGTGGCGAAGTCTTCAAGAGGGATTCCGGCAATCCGGTGACCTTATGATGGGAACAATGAAATGCGTTGGAGTCCGGCCTTATTCTAATCACGCTCTAGTCTTCAACCAGTTTTGGATGGCGCATATTCATCAGCCCACGCTGATTTTGGGGCAATTTCTTTTCGGCCATTCTGCCTTTGCTGTATCACGAGTTTAGCATGCTTTACCATGTGCTTCTGATCAAAAATTTTAAACGCTAGCGAATTAGAAGACGACACCCTCTATCAGCACGCCTGGCAGGCAGTACCATGGATGTAGTTACACCAAGGAGGTAGAGCTACGGCGAGCAGTTTTATTTCGTTGCACAATGGGACGGATTCGCTAGTGTGATTTATAGGTTTAAATTGTGCCATGATCGTCTTTTTCGTTTCTCTAGTGCTATTTGTAACCTAACAGCCGCAGGATGATAAGATCTTCCGAGCTTCTGTCGAGAATGGAGGCCCTCGGCTGCCGCGAGCACTATGTCTCCTTTACTGCCTCAACAGCATAGTGTGACCTCTCAGAATTAGTCTCCTCGAGATATTTGTTGATGTACGGCGGTACATCTATAATCTTGTTCTGATCTGAGGGTACGGGTGACCCGAAGGACTCCCACACAGGAATTACTCCGGTCCAGAACCTGTCTACCACATCCGCATTGCATTCATCCTTCTTCTCGTCATGAGGTCCGCCGTCTCTGATCTTTCCACTCCCACTTGTGACCTTGACCCGAAGAATCGTGGTAGATGACAATTCTCCAGAGTCCGGAGGTGTCCTTGAATTTGCCCACCGCTCTGGCACAATGGAGTCGGTGATGAGTTCCATTGCCCACAGCTTCTCCTTTGGATCTATCACAGGCTTTGCGTTGCCATAGAGTACAGCTGAGCGGTAGTTGTAGCTGTGATGGAAGGGAGTTAAGGCAAGGACTAATCCGTCCACTTTTGTGGCAGCAATGGTCACTGGCAGCCCCTTCTCCGAGTCACGAGAGAGTTTCATGATGCGCGAGCTGACATAACCATGTAGATAGCAATCCATGGGCTCATCAGTTCCTGCACTCGGAAAATCAAAAGAACCCATTTGGCCTATCATGGGCAGAATCGCGGGGAAGGGCTCCTCGCTGGAGGAAGGGAAAGACACATGGACAACATTGGAGCTGTTGACTAGGGATTGAATAAAGCCAAGGTCGTACGTGGCTAAAAAAAACTTAGAGAAGGCTCGTTGGCTTAATTTGTATGCTGGGACATACCACGATTATTCAATCTGTGCACAGTGTTGTGCTCCAGCTTGGGATATGTGAGTGTTCTTCCCATGGTGTGAGGGCTAGTCAAGGGTTTAGACTCGGCAAGGAATTACAGAAATTGAGAGGAAACAATGAAGGACAAATTTCTCCCACCTACTTCGATCTGAAGCTTATGTCTCTTCTTTTGTAAGACAGCAATGTATGCGCCTTGTGTCATGATGGCTCGATGTACGATGGCTCGATGTACTATGACTCTGCAGTGAAGTGACGGGGATGCTCTCAGGGTCTGGCATGCGCAAATGTCGACTTTGCCACGGATGAGGTAGTAGGCGGCCTCCATCAGGCAGCTGTAGCCGAGAATTTCGCTTCTCGGCATTTCGGATTTACCAGCACCAGAGCTAGGAACTAGCACTTAGAGCCCGGGTGGAAAGTGTGCGTGCGTCAGGTTTTATTTGGCGACACTGGTTTGAATTGATTTACCTTGACAACTTCTGCACCTCCGTGTTCTTCGCATTGATATGCTCAAGCGGCCGCTTGCTCATACGCTGCTGGCCTTGAGATCCGTTCATCTAGGCGCTCTTGTGTCGAGTCTACCTTACCAGCACCGAATATCTCCTTTCTCCTTGCGAAGATCGCTCGCATCTGTTAGCGCTGCAGACCTCAGGTTTGGGCAGCCTACCCACGAGACACATCCGCACACACTCAAGGCCGGAGAGCGTAGGTTGCTCACTCTGGCACCCAGCTTTTCTACTGATTGAGGCAGTTACTCCTGGCATCAGCGCTCTTGAATATGCCCACCGACGATCGAATCTCGCAGCCAAGCTGCCAGCGAATGCGATAGCCATTGTGGCTGCAACTGACATCAAATACCGTTCCAACAGCACCTTCTACGAATTTCGGCAAGATTCAGATTTCTTCTACCTTACTGGTCCGTGATGGAGAGACGATATGGCCAATTGCGCTCATACATTCTCAGGCTTCAATGAGCCTGCAGCTCTGGCAGTGATAGGTACGTCTCGTTGCAATTTCCTAGAGATTCAAACTGAATAGAGACAGGCAAAGCATCTGATGATTTTGATCACATCTTTCATCTCTTCGTCCGCGAGAAAGATGAGAAAGCGGAAATTTGGGAAGGCGCGCGGTCCGGGACACAAGCCGCGGTAGATGTGTTCAACGCCGATGAGGCGTATGATATCGCTAAAGTGCAAGATACCCTACCTCGCATTGTCGGAGACGCATCCCAAGTTTATACGGAACTCGCCCAACCATCTGCTGGAATCTCTTCATTCACAAGATTCCTCTACGGTTCTGGACCTCAGAATAAGGCGGTGGCAGACCTGCTACAGCCAAGCAAAGTCCGGTCTCTCCGGCCATTGATCAATGACCTTCGGGTCCTGAAAAGCGAAGCTGAGATTCAGAACATGCGAAAAGCAGGTCAAGCTGCTGGAAGGGCACACACTAAAGCTATGGCACGGTCTTTTACCGCCGAGAAAGATCTTGACGCATTCCTTGAATATCAGCTACGGATGGAGGGATGTGACTGCGCGGCGTTCGAGCCGGTTGTTGCAGGAGGCGCTAATGCCCTGAGCATTCACTACGTTCGAAACGATGATACTCTACGAGGCGAAGATTTTGTACTAGTTGACTGTGGTGGCGAGTATGGTAATTACATATCGGACGTCACCCGGACCTGGCCCGTGGGTGGCAAGTTCACCGATGCCCAGCGGGATCTCTACGAAGCCGTCCTTCGATGTCAAAGATCGTGCATCTCTCTGTGCCGAAAGAGCGCCAATACCACACTTGACAAGTTGCACGATGTCGCTGAGAATACCCTAAAAGATCAGCTTGCACAACTGGGATTCGACATGTCTGGGAGCGCCATCCAGACATTGCTACCTCATCATTTGGGTCATTTCATTGGCATCGATGTTCATGACACACCAGGATATTCAAGGGGAAACAAACTCGAAGTGGGCAATTGCGTTACGATAGAACCTGGAATCTACGTTCCATTTGATGATCGATGGCCAAAGCATTTTCAAGGGTTAGGCGTACGGATTGAGGACAGCATCTGTGTCCAAGATGAATATCCTTACAACCTCACAGCAGAGGCAGTGAAAGAAGCTGTCGATATAGAAAATCTCAGGTCTTGATTTCCCCCTATTGTTCTGTTTGATTTCCAATCTCTTTGCCGCTGGTCCTTCATAGAATACCCTGCATATCTTCCCTCTCCTTCAGCTCCTTTAGCAGGTCTTGAGATTCCCTGTCCCCGTTCGCAGCCCTCCTGCGGAACTCCTCCAGATGTTCTTTCAGCCAGTCTCGGTCTTTGCCCGCTGCGGGATGTATAAGACCTTCTTCGCAGATCGCTGTTAGGTCGCCCATGACGAAAATGCCATGTAGCGATTTGTCGCCATCAGAGCCCACAATAGACCCCCAGGCTGCGTTGAGTTTCTTCAGGACGTCGTCATAGTCCTCTTTGGTGCGGCTAGGCCCATGCCGAACATGAGCCAGTATCCTGTTGCATGACTTCTGTAGAATGAATCAGGGTCACGGAGCAGGTGGTTAGATTGGCCAGAGAAGGAATGCCTTACTCTCTTCCCAGCAACATAGGTGACCTGATTCTTCACATCGAGGAATCTGACATTCACAAAAAGACTGGCTGTCGTGAACTTCCGAGAGTGTATCTCGGTTATAGCTTTCGCAATGTCATCGTACTGTGAGGTGGTGAGGGCACATGCGTGTTCAACTTCGTAGAAAGGCATTGTGAGGCATAGAGAGTATGCATAAAGTCAACGGACACAAACTTCACGAGATGATGCGCAGATTCTGTGAAAAACTCCTCAAGCTATGACAGCCTCGGCTCATATGAGCTTCGCTGATTGGCAACTTGAGTGGGAATTACGGAGCTTGAAGCATGAGAATTCATACTCTCCAATTTGACATTGCAGCTTGATTCGCCTTGTCGACTCTGGTCAAATCTCTCGAATGTTCTCAATCAGCTCCAAGGTCTACTGCCTTTCAGGAGTTGTGCAGCCCTATGACAAGCATTACATCTCACATGCGTCGCAGCCCTAGAAAAGCACTCCTTTTGAAGGTTCTGGACAACTTGGTGTTTGACTCCCGACTGGGTGCTGCCTGCTGCCTGAGTCATCAGAAGGCTCCTACTTTAACTTTAAAAAAGCTCTATCTGGATGAAAGTCATTTTGTCCATTTTCCAACCCCACAATAAGATCTGTTTCTCAGGCTTGTTGTTGTCGGCTCCGCTGCGGTCTACCTTGATTCCGTCCTCGATCAGTTTCAGCTTTAGCAGTATGGCTCCTACCAGGAAAGCTCCAAACCTCCACCAAAAAGACTTGGAATCGTTCCATGAGCACCTCAAAGGATGCAAACGAATCATGGCCCTCTTGGGCGCCGGGATCTCCGCTTCATCGGGTTTGCCTACATTTCGAGGTGCAGGAGGTTACTGGCGCGCGTATGATGCTACCTCTCTTGCTACTCCAGGAGCATTTAACGAGAACCCTGATCTAGTCTGGCAGTTCTACAACTACAGAAGGCACATGGCACTCAACGCGAAACCAAATCGGGCACATTTGGCACTAGCGGAGCTCGCTCGACAGCTACCAGGGTTCATTACATTGTCACAAAACGTCGACGGGCTCTCTCCTCGAGCAAACCACCCTGAAGGCCAGCTCAAACTCCTCCACGGCTCTTTGATGGACCTGAAATGCTGGAGATCAAGCTGCGACTATTTCGAGAAGAATAACTACACCGATCCTGTGGTTCCAGCGCTCGCGATCCCGACAGAGACAGAATCCAGCACCAATGACGGCCCGGTTGCCAACGAGACGCTCCACAGCGAGCTCACGCGCAAGGCAGCCGTCATCCGCAAAGACGTCGATATCTCCGATGCCAACATCCCCATCCCTAAGATCAAGCCTGAAGACCTCCCTCACTGTCCGAAGTGTAACGATCTCCTTCGACCGGGTGTCGTATGGTTTGGCGAGGCTCTTCCAGAAGACGTCATCAACGATGTTTGGAAATTCATTGACGCAGATGAGAAAATCGACCTCATGCTCGTCATTGGCACGAGTGCCAAGGTCTACCCGGCGGCGAGTTTCACGGACCAGGCACGTGCGAAGGGGGCGAGAGTGGCAGTTGTGAACGTGGACAGGAATGATGTAGGCGCTGGTGGGCTTAAGAAAAAGGACTGGTTCTTTCAGGGGGATGCGGGCGAGATTGTGCCAGAACTCTTGAAGCCACTTGTTGGGGAGATCAAGCCGTTCAAGGAAACACAGACGCAACTTTGAGCCGCTCGTCAGGAAAATAGGTGTGCTTGTAGAGGCGCAGGTCGAACCGTGTATTTTCACATGTGCGGGAACACCAGCCGCTTTTTGTCGACAACCTCAAGCAGGCGCTTTCAACTGTATGTATTGTTTTTGTGGACAGCCAGGGTATTCGCTAAAGCGCAGAAGTTCTATTTCTTTTTAAATTCAAAATTTCCGCCGTCATGCAAACGTGTCTAATGGGAACAAATAAATCAGTATACCTCCAACACATATCGGCCTTCATCCTTTAGCTTCTCGATCTCTTTATGTCCATCCACTCTCTTTCCCTCCGCCTTCCCATTGACAACAATGGCCTCTTCCAGCACATTGGTCACATCCGGTACCGGCCACGTTGGACCACAAAGATAGAACGCTCCCTCTTCTTTGATATACGCCTGAATGATATCGGACATTGTCTGCCTCATGCGATCTTGGATGTAGATCTTTTGAGGCTGATCTCTTGAAAATGCTCGACCGAGCAGAGTTATCACACCAGCGTCTTGATACGCCTCCCACTCCTCTCCATAGCAGTATTCCTCCCGCTGATGTCGTGAGCCCATGTACAGAAGAACCGCACCAATGTCTTTGCCCTGAGCTTTTTCTAGTGCTCGGTGCTGGACGAAGGCTCTAAACGGAGCAAGTCCGGTACCAAGACCGGCCATAATCAGAGGCTGTGTGCTCCTTGGAGGGAGCTTCATTACCGACGGTTTGATGCTCACAGTCACGGGCGTTCCAGGCTTTAGTCTGCTCATGTATCTCGTGGCCTGACCGAAACGATCCCGCCCTTGCGGGTCGACCCAGCCTACCACAACAACCATTAATGCTACCGACTCGGGTGTCACTTTTTGGCAGGACGCAATTGAATACTCTCGGCGCTTCATTGGAGACACTATACGGACAATTTCATGGAATGAGGGATGAGCAGAGGGGAACTCTAGGAGGATGTCCGCGTATGTGACCGTGTCGACTTCGGCTCGGCGTTTGAACTCGACCGCTCCCTCGGGTCCACCGAGAGCCAGCAATTCTTTTCTTTGATTCTCATCATCGGCAAAAGCAGCGAGCGATTCGTAAAAGCGTTTCGGTGGCCTACCAAAGATGTCTATATTTTGTATGAGCGACTGCCAGACAGTCCGATTTTCAAAGATTGAAGGGTCTTCACGGCTTGGAACTTCTACGACATCATCAGGGTTAAGGCCGTAAAATTTGATGAAATCCTTCACTTCATCCGGGTCATTCTCTGCGTGAACCCCAAGGGCTTCTCCAATGTCGTATTTGAGCCCAGAGTCTCCGAGGGCGAATTCGATATGGAAGATGTTCCGATCGTATGTGAGCGGCGTCAGTCGCCGATTCTCTTGTACGTGAACGGTGCATGTCTTGGATGTGACGTCCGGTCTTAACGCTGACTTGCTGTCATATGCTTCCTTGAATAATACGCCTTTTGCGGCTTTTTGCCAGTCGCGTAAGAGAGTAGATGGAATATGCTCGGCTTTATCAAACTGAATGAAGCTTGTGGGGGCAAGGTTCGAAGGCAGGATCTTCTCAGCACTTTTTTCTGTCACTTCTAACCATTCCTGTGAAGATTCGATTGGTAGCAATGCTTTCTCCATTTCCTGTGAGACCTTATCAACCGTTTCCGTTACGTGGCCCAGTGCGACCTGTTTGAAATTAACATCGCGGCGTGCGCATCGAAAAAAGGCGAATTGCATTAGGATTGAATCCCCATCGTTGACAGAGGTAGCATAATCTGATCTAGTGACGTCTAGCACGTGCAAAAGAATACCGTGTTCTGCAATGAGTTTTCGGGTTCTAGTCGACAACTTCTTTTCCAGATCACCCTCTTTAAAATTCGGAAAGTTTACGATGAGGCGGCCACCGTCCTTAATTCCCTGAATAATATCGATCTTTTCAAAGATTTTAACGTTTCCCACAAACGCTACATCAGCTGCATGTACAGCGAAATTCGCTTCGAGACTCCGTGGCGAGCTTCTGATGTCTGTTCGCTGTATGCCTCCTTCTATGATATTGTCAAAAGCTACGTTTGCGGTGATGTTTTGGGTATTGTCCTTGGACAGTGTTTGAGCCACGAAAGAAGCGGCAGTCCTTGTGAGCGAATCATCTTGTTCCCAAAAGACGTACTCCTGGACCGATTCATCAAAAATTTGTAGACTTGGTGTTCTGTGCTGTTCGTCTTCTTGTAGAAGAGGTTTCCCAAGAACGTATTGGAAGGCTGCAGCAATGGAGACTGGATTCCATACGTGTGACCTTGAGTATTTAAGTTCCTGAATTTCGAACGGGAACGCCTTGTCTGTTCCAATCGTGGCTGCTGCTAAGATGTCATTATAAAGGTGGGAATGTATCTCGGGACTCTGAACATCGTGTTCATTGTAGACTTGGCCCAGGACTCCGATTGTTTGGGTAGTCTTTGGTACAGCATCCAGCAACGATTTATCAATAAAAGGTCGGAAAATTCTCACTGAGATGACTCCGACCTTCAAATCGTCCTTCGCCAAGGCAGACGCGATTTGTGAGGCTAGGGATGATTCGATAGTCCCAAAGCAAACAAGCACAACGGTAGGCTCTCTGTGCCCAGTATACTCGAACGGCTTGTATACAGTCCCCATCTCTTCATTGAAGGAATGCAGTAATCTTAGTGCCCGGCTTTCTGGGCTGTTATGCTTTTTGCTGAATTCTCTGCACTGCGCCTTGATACTATCGTAAGACGTCTTTAGACCCTGGCGATCGAGCACATCAATAACTCTTGTCGTCTCTCTCGCAGCTTGGACACCGTCCATAAGGTGAATTGTTGGCATGAAACCGGCGAGAAGCGTGGATAAGAGAGCCATGTGTTGTGATTCATAGGCCGACTTGCTACAGACCATCCCAAAGCCAAGATCCTCTACCAGTGCCATGGCAGTGCAATAGTCTGTAACAAGGACGCCATCTCCGGCTCCACTATAGTCCACAGCAGCTAAATGCACAACCAAGGGGTTTGTAACGGATTGCAGGAGCGACAGCTGCTCCAATGCATGTCGGAGATATTTCAGACTTGATGTATTCACGATCATGGCTTGCGGAACGTGTCTCCGTCGGAGATCAAAGTCTTGAGAAAACAGATAACCCAAAGCTAGTGAGCCAGCTCCGCTTCTGATATCCAACTGCCAAACGTCTGGACTGTAGCCATGTACACCGGCCTCCTTCGCAGATGACCACTCTCTCGCACACAGATCCAAGTCGAAGGTCTCTGGAGAATAGGCGAAGAGCTTATCAGAGAGGAGATAGGCAACTTGTTGGATGAGCACTTGTGCAGTAACGTATGTTGGACCGGAGAGGGAGTCGAGCGACACCGGCTGGGAGAAAGGAAGGCTTGACGAGCGTTCGAAGGCTTTCGCTGACGGTTCGGTGGCTTCGATGGTCGTGGGACCACCACCAGATATGTCTTGCTGGAATCGCATTTTGTGAAAATTTTGGCTAGACACGACGAAGGGCGCGTCCAAGCATGCAGGAACAAGCTTCAGAAAACCTCAAAAGCATCCAGGCTCTCGGCCAATGCTCGGCGAGGAAAATTGCGTGCTTTTGCAAGCTTATCGATAACTCTATTTCCCCACAGTCTCGGAGAAATCGGAGCGACGCCCGTCGTCCGTAGGAGAAGCAAATCGACATGTGGCTGGAGGCTTTGGAGATTTCCTCAGTCTTGTCGACAAGGGCGCCCGTGCTCATTGTGTAGGCTCTCGGGGCTCGAAGCTGATACCTTAGAGCTATGGCCTCGACAGCTCTCATCGGCGCCACTGGCATGGTGGTAAGTGTGTGGTGCGACACCATGAAGCAGCTGTGCTATGATGGGTGACGTCTAACTTTGGCACCAGGGCTCTCAGATCCTCTCACACCTCTGTACATCCTCATCGTATTCGCCTATAAACGTTCTTGCCAGAAGGAGCCACCCTGCCATCGCCGCTCAGGAGGACAAAGTACAAACTTTCATTGACGCAGATACGACCAAGTGGGCTCCTCACATAAGTGGCCTTAAGCCATCGCCAGAAATCTTCTTCTCTGCATTTGCCACCACGAGGGCCGCTGCTGGAGGATTTGACAAACAATATCAACTTGAGCACGACCTCCACCTTGAACTTGCCCGAGCGGCGAAAGAGGTTGGAACGAAAGTATTTGTCCTGATTAGCGCTCAAGGCGCCAATCCGAATGCCATGTTTGGTTACCAAAAGATGAAGGGAGAGATTGAAGAAGGTATCAAGGCTATAGGGTTTGATCACACAGTTATTATCCGGCCGGGCATAATTGCGGGAACCCGTGAACAGAGTCGACCAGCAGAAGCTATCATTAGAAAGGTGGCGGCAGTTGCGGGGCATATCAACGCCGGTTTGTTGAAAGACTTTTGGGCACAAGACGCAGACGAGATTGGACGGGCGGCAGTGAAGGCTGGGCTTCAAGCTTTGCAAGGCGAGGCGCCGGAGAAGGACTGGCTGATTGCAGGCAAAGACATTATCCGCCTAGCCCGGTCAGATTCCAAAGAATGAGGTGCTTCTGATTTGTCAATCTTGAAGATCTGAACAAAAGTACGTAGGTTTCATGGCCGTCAATGCCACGGGAGACGACTAGATGCCCCATCAACAGGCTGTAAAAGGCAGCAAGCCCTGGTACCTCCAACGCCATACTTGTGACTATGTAGTGCGGTTCCACGTTTTGAACACAGTTCAATGGTGAAATGTGTATCCCTTCGCCGCTTTCAACTGACCGGCTTCCCTTTCTTTGGGCTCCCTCTTCCACTGCCCGCTACCCTTTCCGGGGCCTTTTCCGGCCCACCCTCGGTTTGGCTTCTCTGTTGGCTGATATCGGGATTTGCTGGGCTAACTTCCAGTGGATTGACGTTGTTGCCTTCGCCTGCTTTCTCCTTCATTTCTTGGGGATTTGTCTGGCTGGGGTCAAAGGCAGCCTCGCTCTGTTGCGCTGCAACATCATCGGTTCCGGATTTGCTGTACTCGGTCGCATCTGTGTTAATGGCGTTGCGGTCTTCGGCGCCCTTGCGAGGGTAAAGGAAGTGAGACGTGGAGGAGAATTGCTGGACTCTGTAAGGGGCTAACGGCCTGATGAAAGGTGACAAGGCTGTGGTGGAGCGTAGAGCCTTCATTTTGCTCACGGGGAAGACGGTTCTCAATAGGGCGACAACACGAAGTCATCTCCACGAGAAGAGGCGGTCTTAGATAGATAGAGGACGAATATGTTCTCATCCACAACCGTGCCATCCTACTCCCCCTCGAAGTTGTGTTGCATTGGGTCATGATGACTCGCAAAAACAGACGTTGACGTCACTTGCTTCTACACCTCTAGCTAACCACAAGAGAAAATTGCCAAGGATCCAGGAACCGTCCGTATGTAGGCGAGAGTCGTATGATCTACACTCCAGAGCTGTTGATACACTCCTCTCCAAGATCACTAAGTGCAGGAGTCCCAGATGGTGGAGACACTTTACTTCTCTGTCTAAGCGCCGACTGATGATCGGCTCGTGGGGACCCTGGTAAGTCTTTGAACTCTAATTTATTGCAAGCGCCGTGTTATGGCTTTGTCTCATTGGATGTCGACGCCACAACTGGCCTAGGGGCGGAACAAAAAGGGTCACCAATGCTTCGAAAATGAAGTAGGTTGAAAGCATTGCATGATTATCGTACACAGTCTGAAAGTACAGTGGAGTTCTGGTAGTATGTGAGTCTCTTATCTCACGGTCATTTGCTGTGTCTTGGAAAACAGTCCAATCTTCTACTTGTCAACGATCAGCGTCCCCTATCTAGAGATAGGCCGGTAAAACCACCTCAGCGATGTGAAAAGGTCGGTCAGCGAGTAGTGAAATTACCCAGGATGAAATTTCGATCATGCCTATGAAGATAGCTTGGTAAAATTGGACCTGAAGAGATCGAGATCGCCGAGAAGCTCTCCATGTCTACTCTTGGCTGTCCCCTCGCTTGCCTCGGCAATTTGAGGAGCGACCATTTCTTCCACTTCCTATAGGATAGCATTAATTTGGGTAGCTGGGATCGATTACCTCCATTTCGGCTTACTTGTACAGTTACATCTCAATCCTCACAAGAAATTGTACCCAGATTAATTAAGAGTCAATCTAGATGCACAGGCAAAAGCTTGTAAACCTGTGATGCATTAACGAAACAAAAGCACTCTGTGTTGCGGCCTTGCTGTGTTGCTAGAGCTAGCACGCGTGCATAATGATAAGAGCTCTTTGGACGATCAGCCTCCCTTCAGGCATTCTTACGGTCGATAGAAATTCACGACAATCAAGGCGAGAAAAAGTTATGGCTAGATACCTTGGATCTAATGGACGACATGATAAGAGATGTCCTGAACCTAGATTAGGTAGCAAAATGCTTAAGGGTTGATCAATTCAAGAAGTAGGAGCCCAAGAGAAAAGTCGTGTATCACCGATCGCGCAGTCAAGTGCCCATGAATTGATACACGCATATGGGGACGATGGTGGAGAGATCCTGGCCTGCTTCCACCTTCTCTGACGACTGGACATCTTTCTTCATAGGGTCGCAAGTGGTTAGAAGACGGGGCTCACACAGCCTGAGAGCTTTTGAAGATTCGCTGCTGATGCATGTAGATGATCCTTGTGGGGCCTTTCCGACACTATTCAATACCCCCTTAGCTCTTTTATTGAGGACAGTCTGTTCGCTTGCAGTCATTGTGACGATGGATGAGAGAGAGAGAGTGCTACTTGAAAACATTGTCTCGGATGATTAGGTTGGAACATCTTCAGGCTTTTCGTCCAAATGCCAGCAGTTGGAGATGTATCGCGACCAATACCTAGGCCGAAGTTGGTTAACGTTCAATGCCATCTTGCAACAAGCCACAGGTTGCCAGCGAGACATTGCAAAGGTGCTCAAGGTCGGTAAAAGTCGTTATGAGTGAGCTTGATCCAAATCCTGGTCTGCAGAAAGCGTTGGGTCTTGGCTGAATTGGGGTGCAGGCTGATGAGAATGATTGGCTCCGCCTCCTGCATTGGCGTTACACAGTCCACGTTGCTGCAGTGCCCAATGATCCCACACCATCAGCCTAGAAATCTCCGGCAGTACTTCCTCGCAATGCAATTCGCCGCACCGCGAAGCGGCTCATGCCGATTGCGCATGGCAAGCGACTCATGTGAGTGAGTAGCGAAGCGCACGGTGGGTAGCGGCCGCACCTAGCGAGGCACGTGCACGTAGTAAAATCCAACGTTCGATTTTTGGTAAAATCCACCCAGCAAAGAAATTTGATTGCAAAAGGCTGTGAAATGTCATGATACGGGTGTGACCTGGTCGAGACAGACATGATGAATGCCATTGGGTGCGCCTTGCCCGGTATCTGGCCGGATTGCTAGCCCCAGTGGTGTCGGCTGGCAGTCACGACCAGGTCGAACAAAAGCTATTTGGCGAGAAACGGCGAGAAATACGGGGCACAGAGTCAGGCTGTGACCCCTTCCGGACGTTGCTCTTTGCGGTGATAAGCAAATGGGTGGCGAAAAGGTGGTGATTTGCACGGCGATTCCACATTAGAGGACGAGCTATAAATTGTCATCCTTGTGTGCAAGGCTCGGTATTCGCCGTGGACCTCATTACTGGGAAGAAGTTGCTCGGGCCTGTGATGTGATGAGAAGAGGCAGTTGCTGGGCGAATGCATCTAGAATTGTCAGGAAGGTGGATAAGAGGCCAGATCCAAGTCAGTGGTGCAAGGTTCATGTGAAGGACGCTAAGGAGAGCGCGGAAGAAGTCTGAGCGTCTTGTGATGCAAGGGAAAGATTGTCTATCATCTGCCGATAGATTTGATTGAAGAAGATGATTGAAGGAAAGTCTGTGCAGCTCCGATCAATGACTTTGGACAAGGTAGCAGTCTGTCTCGAGACAGAATAAATGCGGACCATTGCAACGAGAGTGGGGCTCTGTCCCATCATTTCTATCGGGCGAAGGATCTAACACGACCGAGGAGATTCGATAACCAGACAGGGCATGCCACGTCAACTGGTGGAGGAGTAAGTTATTCTCCTAGCGCAGCCCTCTGTGGGTCGAATCCGGAAGTACTGATGCAGGCTCGCCAAGCTTGTAGCTTGCATGGTTCCGGTCTTTCGGCTCTTGATGAATCGAAAATTCTGGTAAGTCAACCACAAAATGACAAGGATGATGGAGGAAATATCACAGAAAGAACCACCATGAGATTGTTGAGAGAAAAACTTTCGATCTTTCATATCGAAAATGGACAGACAAGCCAAAACTCTGCAATAAAGCTAGTTTCATATGTGAGGGTCCTGCTCGGAGGTTTTGCCTGACGTTAGGAGAGTCAAGTCCCATCACAAAGCGTGTTGGCGATTGCGGCGCGCCGCACAGAAACCTACCTCAATTGGTTGGAAAAAAACAAGGAAGTAAGAGCTATGACCAGAGGTATAGTATCCCGACACATGCATCATCTTCGGAAAGGGCTCCGTAGGATTGAGACCACGTAGTTGTGTGATCTCGTGCTCGATAAGTTCCGCATGATTGAATGGCAGAGTGCCGGGCATTGCCGTCGCCACCTTGTATCCGGCCAGATCGACATGGCTACAAGGGAGGCATTCGACAGCGTGATTAAGATACCATGCAGCGATAGTCAAAGCGAAGCGTAAACAACCCAAATGGGCAAGCCTTCGAAGGGAGTTGCAAGGTATCGGAGGACAATGAGCGATTTTCTGATAGACAGCAACCAATTGATGAGGTCGCTTTGACGATGGGACACATCGCAAGTGTCTAGTGCTGTCTTTCACTTCGGTTTAAACCCAGCTTAGTCTGAAGACCCGGGAAAATGAAAGTTAATCAGTGGTGATTAACAGCTGGCGTTGCATTGCATTCGAGAGCAGAGAGAAGAATCACCGATCATTCCAGTCCATGACCGTGACTTCGAAACATAAATAGCGGCCGTCATCCGTGCCTGTGAGTGCTCTTCAGAACAAACAAGTTTCTTTTCTTCATTCCATTCCAATCATTGCTCTTTACTCTTTACAGTTTCAAACTCAAGGACTAGAGACACGTACCCAAGCTCGGCCTCTGCCATCAGGGACTGGTTCATCACTCATCGCTCTCAGTGTCCTAGGCTAGATTCGTCATACCCACCGGTCGCGTCAGCGCGGGCTAGATACTTGACGGATCCTGGGCTTTCACGCGTTTCAAGTTTGTGTCTTGCCACTAAGGAGTGCTCTTGCCAATCTGACACAGTACAGATATGTGCTATTATGATCAGCATCTTTTCAAGTGCAATGATTGGAAGTGGCACCATTTCCGCCAGCATTGCAACTATGAGTATCGGATTGGTGAAACATGCGGGCGAAAGCTCATTTTCGATACCATTCCAATTCCGCAGGAGTGCAACGTATGCTTGAAGATCAGTACCAAGAAGCGCCGCCTCGAAAACGAGAAGGCCAAGGTGGCCAGATGGCGCCGTGAACGGTCTAATCCTGCCTCAATCGAAAAGTCGACCATGACCATCGGTGATCTTGAGAAGGAGATTTCCGCGCTGGAGAACATGCGAGCGAGGAACAAACATTCAATTGGCGGATATCGCTAAGCGAAACGAGGAGACTTTTGCACAAGGGACATTTTCGGCAATTTGCATTCGTTTTTGAAACTTCAGAAAAGGGGGTCGAGACGGGTTGAGGGGGACGGACTGCTGGATCTTGATGACTTACGACATTCGCACCAGTCATTTCTACCTAGTGCTAGGCAGTCTTATGCAAAGTATTTCTTATTTCAGAGCGAGCATGCAGCTCCTTAAGCGCCGGAACGTGCACAATCGAATTTCGGCCCCATTGGAGGCGTGTTTGGCACGAGGGCCGAGTAGGGATGTTGTCTGTAGCATTGCGATGACTTTCCAGGGTCAAAGTAACGCCCATCCACAGCGTCACTAGAAGCACCACATACATTGTAGGAGATAAGTCGAAGGTTTGTTGACAGCGGAGTGAAGTCAGACAGCGTGATAGAATCCACGCCGTAGCTTTGGTCCTTCGCTGTTCTTGGCAGGCTGACTTGAGCCTCATTTACATGGGCACCTTAGCAAGATCGGGCTGGATTTCATTACGACATTCTGCACGACTTGTCAGGCTGCATGCGCAAGGGGATTAACAACATTCAATGCATTAGTTTCTATGGGACTGTCCCGTCACAAAAAGGAAAGCCTGTCGTGGCCGTCCTTCAGGCTTCCCCTCATCTTTGGCGATGACGATCAGTTCACTTGGTAAATAGTTGCCATAGGGACTCAACGGGACGTCTATTCTGCGGGAAATGCTTTTGAATGTCGTATCGTACTGTCTGTTATACTATCCTGTCTCCGGCTCCTCTTCCTTGGCCAAGCCGTGCTCCTTTAATAAGGTCATAATTTCCTCTCCTGACCACAGATGGTGGTACACCTTGCCATCCTTGGTCTTGCCAACTGTTGCAAATTCAACTGAGATTCCTGTTAGCTCCCATCTTGTGAGATTTGTCAAGGAGAGTTACTTTTCTCGCTGCTAAGCTTGGTAGAGTCCATGGTCTTGCTTAGCACTTTGACTGCCATACCACATGCTTCTTTCAGGTCGCATTCTTCCTTGTAGTCTTGTTTCAGAAGGCTTTGAGCGCTCGCGTTGTTTGCGCCGACGCTTGTAGCTTTCCATCCGCCGTAATTCCCGCTGGGGTTACTCTGGTAAAGCTGGAACTGTCGCAGAGAATCGTAGCCAGCGTAGATGAAGGAGACACCAAATGGTCTTAGACCGCCACGCTGAGTGTAGCCTTGTTTGAGGTCGCATAGGCGCCGAACTAATTGCTCGCAGGGAATGTCTTCATTGTAGGTCATGAGATATCTCTGGGCTGCTTGGCGAGCGTAGTTTATGAGGATATTGGCGTCTGCATTGAGACCAGCAACAGCACATATCGTATTACTAGATCTGTTAGTACCAAGGATCGGCATTGAGGAGCCAGAAACCCACTCGTTGAGGATGTAGAGCTTCTCCGCAGACGTGTCTTGTTCTAGGAGCTTGCTCGTGACCTTTCTCTCCGCCGCGAGGACGATTCCATCTGTAGCAAGTATCCCAAGTGCGGTCCCGGCATGTGAAATGGCCTCTAGGGCATATTCAACCTGATATAAGCGTCCTTCTGGGGAGAAGATGGTAGTCTGTAGTGAATCTTTAGCCAGGTTCATTTTCAGCTGCGTCATTTAACGAACCCTCGAATCGTACCGCCTGGACATGATGGGATGTTGTGGTTCTTGAAAGAACTTTCAGAAGGCGCGGATATTTGAGAAGAGTAGTAATGGAGGATTATCGAGAGCGATGACGGTCCATGGGTGTTGGGACCTGACTTTGATCGGAGAGCTTAAAGATGCGCAGGCAATTATTGCACGCGTTGCCGGGAGCTTCGACCAATCGGCGTCCACCATTTCTCCGCAGCTTTCTGGAGGAAAGCCAGACTCTTTTCGACCCTAATCTTGCATGGAATCAGTCGGTCTCTTATAGACATACCCTTCCAACAAACATTAGCTCTCATGTTGAAATCAACGCATAAACTATCGTCGCAACCAAAACTCCCAGCGGGATGGACCGAACACAAAGCGCCAACGGGGCATGCCTATTACTACAACGAAGTCACCAAGCAATCTACTTACACCCGGCCGACGGCGCAGTTAGAACCTGATGCCTCTGATGCTCAAGCTCATCCGACAAATGGCTTCTTGACGCCATTATCAAACATCCCATCTATTCAACGACGGGGCAGTCTCGATTCTGAGCAAAGGCGTTATGGCAGCGGACAGAGAAATTTTGTGTACCGGCGCTCAGACCACGAAAGAATGCGGCATAACCAGGCAGACCGCCCGAAGGCGAGACGTACAATACTTGATTGCGAGCCATGGATATTGGTGACTACGCGCCTTCGTCGACGCTTTGTCTACAACTCGGAAACAAATGAAAGCTTCTGGAAGTTTCCGGAGAAAGTTATGCTGGCTGTCATTGAGATGGAAAGGCTTGATCGGGAGGAAGCAGATCGACAAGGACTTGATCAAAATAGACATAATCATGATACCACAAGACGCCCATCAGATCAATTGGTGGCAAACGCAGAACCTCAGCAACCAGTTGGCGCCTCCGCGGACAATCCAATCGATGATGGTGATGACTCCTATGAAGAAGTTGAAGTCACTGAGGACGAGGATATGGATGACGATGTTACTTCAAAACGTCGAAAGACTAAAGATGTAGCGCCCGGGGGCCTAGTTGACTTCGACGAAGATGATATTGCGTATCAGCTAGCTGCCATGGGTGAGGAATACGGTTTGGACCCTGAAGAATATGACGCTGATGGGAGAATTGAGGTTGAAGCTGAAGCAACAGACCCCCCTTTGTCAGAAGTTGATGCCGAGGGGTTGTTTCGCGATATGCTGGATGATCATCGGGTCAATCCTTACTCGACCTGGGAAAATGTAGTTGAACAAGGACACATTATCGATGATAGTCGTTATACTGTCTTGTCAAACATGAGAACGCGCAAGGAGGCTTTCAACCTCTGGACTGTGGATAGCATTCGCGAATTGAGAGAGAGAAAGGCAAAAGCAGAACAAAAAGATCCGCGGATCAGCTTCGTCCGTTTCTTAAGAACCTTTGCGAGTCCAAAGCTCTATTGGCCTGAATTTCGTCGAAAGTTTAAGAAAGAATCTGAAATGAAAGATACAAGAATGCCTGACAAGGAGCGCGAAAAGCTGTACAGAGATCATATTACGAGGTTGAAGCTCCCAGAAAGTGTCAGGAAGTCAGACCTGGAGAAGCTCTTGAACAGCGTTCCTTTGACGCAACTGAACCGTGGATCTACTCTGGAGACGCTACCACCTGTAGTTTTAACAGATCTTCGGTTCATATCTTTGCCCTCTCAATCCGCCGATACAATTATACAGACGCATGTTGCTACTTTAGATGCTGCGCCTGAGTTGGATGCTATTGGTCTCTCGGCAGAAGGTATCACCGAACGGGAAGCAAAGAGGCTTGAGCGTGAGAAACGTGAACAAGCCATGGCCGAGAGGCAGAAGCTGGTCGATGAAGGTAAGCGAAAGCAAAGGAATAACCTGCGCTACGGAAAGGACTTGATGAGAGACAATGAGTTAGAACTCGAGCAAGCTTCAAAAGCGCGGAAGGACGGTATGTCTGGCTACCTCAAGGAGAGTGCTTAGATTTAGTCGCGTGATTTGAGGAAACGAGCCGATTAGCATCATTAGCAGCGTTGGTTGGAAGGGAAATTTCAAATCATGCTACATATCAGTTCCTGATATAAGCTGAAGTATGACCGGTGGTTCAAGGTAGACATGCACTGTATTGACTGATCAAAACTCGAAGCTGCAACCATTGTATTTGAAGGCAACTATTTTTCTCCATCCATCTCAACACCGCTCACAGCACGACCTCTGCGACATCTCCCTTTGTGAGCGGAATAATCTGCCAGTCTCAAGTCGTCCTGCCTCGTTTCCGCTGTTTTTAGCCCCAGCTCGACCACTTCAGATGTCCTTATGGCGTCGGGGCAAGGATAGCTGCTGCACAAGCTGCTTGACACGAGCCATAGGCAGTATTGCAAGCTATTACCGTAGCAGGAGCAGAGGCGCCAGCCGTTGCTCCCCATGTGGCCCTATCGAAAGTAAATTAGATTAGTACGGGTGCTCAGAAGCTTGAATGAATCCTCAGTTACCCAGCTGCAGCATAGCAAGCCATGACGACTGAAGCACATCCGGCCTGGCACAAGCCGTAGGCCGCTGGTCCGCTATGGACAACGGTGAAAAGATTCAAAGCAAAGAAGGCGACGACGTTTGCTGCTCGCATGTCTGTTGGCAATGAGCTCAATTTAAGCGAAGTCTTAGAAGGATTGAGATGTCTGTTGCGCAACTGCGACGGTTTCAAAATAGAATCTGAATGAGAATCCTGGAGGATATGTCTGCGAGGAGAATCCGAATTTGTGTCTGCAAGTGAAGAAGCCTCCGAGATTTTCCTGCGTACATGATTGGTGTGACCACATGATTGGTGGAGCCTGATGAAGAACATCGTGAATAGACACGCAGGTGCCAAGTGAAGCAGTATCGTCTGTCTTGTTGCTTGCAAGACACGACTGCCAGGACTAGAGAACTATGAACCTAGGGATTTGTGACACTGAAGCAATGAGTAAGCACGTACTTTATTACCGATACGTCTAGAACGCACTAGATGGTAAGAATACCGGTGTCTCGTCTCTAGAACATCTGCACACCCCTTTTGATGGGCCAACTCCCTTCGTCGCTCATCGATCTATCAACAATGTTACCTTGATTTTGCTCGTTGACTCGGTCCATGCTCAAGGCTGCATCGAACGATGGCGGCGCGGTGTTAGAGTCGGCCTGAAGTTTTGGCTTCAAATTATCCATACGAAAGCTTGAGGATTGCCGCGATGTTTTCATGGCGTGAAATTCGGATCGACTCGGACGTGGCGGATTGCTGTTTTCGTAGACGGTGTTGTGTCGTCCAAGAAGAAACCTGAACAAAGGACGTACAGTGACTAGAGAAACGGCGGCGACGGCAATGCCAACCTCAAGAGTGCTCCATATTGCAAGATCGACAGTTGCGAAAAGAAAATCGGTAGAAGTCGCGATTTCTCCAATAGCCTTGAAGCGAATGAGGGTCGCCACACTGCTGATGTTGCCTAAGACGAGCACTAAACAAGCTAACCACTTCGAGCGCCGATTCATGCTGAGGTCTTTGACAATAAAGAAGGGTAAAATTCCGTATGTCCAATCACAAAGTGAGTTCACGGCTGCATGTGCGTATATGATGCCGCTCAAGACGTTGGGAGGTAAACATTTGCCTCCTACAGGACTCCGATAGGACGTCCAGAAATAATGGATGGGCAAGCATTGAAACGTGATTATGATTGTGAAGGCGGTCCCGAAGGCCACAGCGAGCCCCAATATGGCCCAGATGATCCAGATCTGGAGGCGTATGGTTGTGACTCTGAGCAGAAGAAGGCCCGCTGCCAGTTTGATCACGGTGGACGACACTGCGTAGAAGATCTCGCAGAAATACCACATCTTTACAACGTCAGCTCTCACACTCGTGCAAAATACGTCACGCTGACCCTCATAGCCGAGACAAACCGAGATAGCAACAATGCGTTGCGATGCTGGCCTGTGCCATAGTGGATGCCAGACAAAACGAAAGAGCAATAGATAATGTACATTATCTGCTTTTAGTCAGTGCAACATGCCCCGAATTAAGCAGCGAAGACTCACAGCGGCGGCAACCAAGAGGTAGTCGTCATACCCAAAGAATTTTGTCAACCGCACCCTAACATAGACTCTCAATGCAACGCAGATGGCTGAGAAGGTTAGAAACACAATTGTCACAGCTTCGAGCTGTGGTCCCCGATTCATGGCCATGGAGTAGATTAACGAAGTATGAGGCTGGGGCACTACCAGGACGGTCTATCAGTATCACATGGCGCAATATGGGCGAGCTCGGTCCCAGATTCACGTATTTAAAGAGTCGGACAATCACGAGGGCTGTTCATCCCTTCGCGATACTGTACTGGACGCTAGGTGTAAACTCGAGACTCAGCGGGCATCGATTCCTAAAATGGGACAGAATCTTGCGGCGGTCAATTGCGGAGGACCTGGAACCAGGAGAATTGATGGAAAAGATCGATTGATACAGGGATACTAAGAAACCAAAGAGAAAATGTGTAGCTGAAGTTTCCCACAAACCCGAATGCAGCGCTAAGGGCATTGGTACTCACCGTGTGCGCGTGCTCGGAAGTACGTCGAGACGAAAGAGCATGACAACCTATTGGCGGAGGGTCCACATCGATGCGACAGTCGAATAAGAAATTTCGAAGTCCATTGCAACAAGGGCCATGATGATGCCCAAGTGACAGGGACGACAAGATGCAGGTGGGTTGTGGAGCCCTTCTGCCAGGATCTTCTTGTCTAAAAAGAAAATCTCAAGCATTGGCCGAGTCAGTATCGACGACGAGTCAGACCATCAGTAGTTAGTGGATCTCGGGACAGGAGTCAAAGAGCTTCGGTGGATCTCCTAATTGAGGAAATGCCCGCCGTAACTACTCAAGCCATCACCGATCGTCAGCTAGATCTGGAGAAGTTTCCTCAAAAAGTAAATGAACGCAATTTGGCTCCAGGGACGTGCGCCATGGCGGAGGAGGTCAGAGTTCTAGATTTTGAGTTTCAGACTTTTTGGCAAAATCATTTAGCGTCGGATGTTGGCCCGGAACCACCATAAGAGGCGGCGTGCCACACCTTGTTTCAGTGCTCTTTACGCGGTCTTGGTGCTCTTGTACAAGAAATTTAATTTGGGTCTCCTACTATGCGCATATAATCTCATTTGCTGGCTTATTGGCAAATATTCATAATAGCCGAGAATTTCAGCCATCAATCCCCAGAGCCATAGCCATGAGATGGTAAAGTTTCTTCCAATTGAACAAACAATGCTTCCGAGAGCAACACTGACTCGCCATCCGAGGGCTCCCCAATGGCTCTCCATGTTTCTCCTACGCGCTTTCAGCTGCAGCTGTCACAAAATCTTGACCTTGCAGCTCAATAAAACCCTTGTCCATTTGTTCAAAGAGTACTGCCCCTCCGATACGATGCAGCGCATAAAGTTTGGACGCGCAAACGCAATTCTTCTTCGTCTATGGCTAGACGTCAAGTATCTTTGCGGGAGACGTATGCCAGGCTTCCCTGGTGGAGCTTTCCGAAACATTAGCAAGTCTCAGACATCACATCTTGACTGAAAGTCTTTTAATTCATGAATTATTCTATATCGCAAGGCTTCTTGATACCAGGTTTAAACGGAAGTGGTGGTGGACATGCCGATTTGGGCGTAGAAGTTGTCTGATCAAGGCGCTTCAATCGGAGAGGAAGATTCACACATTGACATTGCCACCAGAGAGGGACTTCACCAGATCTAAGTCCATTTGCGCCACTTTGAAGCCCCTCGCAGCCATAACCTCGGCCTTGTTTCGCATCGTATGTGAGTTTTGCAATCATCGGCACGAGCATCTATATAGAGCAGTGTCGTTTTGAGGAGACAAAACCAGCAGAAGAAACCCGCGATGGCACGAGGTAAGACAGCTTGGAGACCTGAGATTTACAACCATAGAACTCGAAACGTTAAAGGCAGTCGACTGCGAGCGTTCTCTTGTTCTCTCCGGAGGACTGTACTTTAAGATAACGGAGATAGAGTTTGGTTAGCATCCCACAACACCGGAAAGCAGACCGAAGCAAATGAATAGAAACTCCACGCTGGATTAGGATGGTAATTGAAAAGCGCACATACTCCGTATTATGTTTCGCATGCCCGTCAACTTACAATCAAGCTTACCTATCATTAAGGCATTCGGCAAAGCAACGCGTAAAATTCCAAAGCTGTCGTGCAAAGAGGCAGAAGGGAACTGCGTCCACGAATGCCATTAAAAAGGGTGCTATCGCTGACAGCTCCGAGAGGCTGTCGGTACAACAAAGGCGATCCAGCTAGCGCAGACCACGATGGGGGTATTGGTTGGGTCATCAGCCGGCCATCCGTAGTACAACGCAGTTGGCAGATCTCGAACCTTAGCTTGCATCAGGACGCAGATTCTTCACAGGTCTGCCTGGACTTATGTTTCGTTTTGCCGTAGTAACCTCCCTCAGCTCTCTTTCTCTCTAATGCTTCTTTGTACGGCGGAGCGGTAGGCGGCTGTACCGGATCGAGACTGACGTGACCAGATGGCAGTTTATAGGATGCATCGGCGTCCCAAGAATTCAAGTCACCACATGCAAGAAACGTAGGAATCCAGCCTCCGGATGTTTCATGATCATCAAAATGTAGTTCCGTATTTCCGTTCCTTCCCTTTATTCGCTCGCCTTGATGCTGGGAAGGTTTCGATGCTTCAGCGAACGATTTCTGAGCCGCCGAAGCGAGATCATCCAAAGTTCCTGACCAATCAACTGGAGGCTCAAAGTATTCGCAAATGACGAACGCCTCAAGACTACTGGCCCGGCTGCTTCGAGGCTTTGCCACGGTCACTCGTCGGAATAAGATCTTGAGCTGGGCGTAGATCAAATCAACACTTTTACCACGGAAGATCTTGGCAACAAACTTTCCCCCAATGCGTAGGATTTTCATCGCTAGACCTAGCGCAGAGAATAAGAGCTGAGATTGTACGTATATATCGAGGTCATGGAGGCCGGTAACGTCAGGAGCACCATCACTTAGCACCAGGTCTACTCGATGGGTTTCAGTCTCTTTGGATGCATCGTAGTCTGGGTCAAGGGCCATCAGTAAGGACGGTACAGTAGACGGATGTGTGATATCGGCCTTGAGCGTCGTAACTCCTGAGAGTTCTGCCATTGGTTGGAGATCGATGGCCACAATTTTAACATTCTTTCGGGGTCTCAGGTCCGGCGTGGTCTTCTTTTTCATTGAGAGTTCACTAAGCTCAGTCTCAAGGTCGTTGAAGACTTTTCGATTGATCTCTTCTTGCTGCTCTAACCAAGCCCGCCTTCCAAAGCTCTCGCCCTTGATGAGGATTCGGCTGAGAACTTGGCTCCAACTACCAGGTGCTGCGCAGAGGTCCACAACGCGTGTGCATTGGTGGGGATCTTCGTAAGAGAAGAGGTCGAATTCTTCGTCAATCTGGATGAGCTTAAAGGCCGATCGAGCTCGCCAATTCTGCTCCTTGGCTAGGCGGTAGTAGATGTCCCTTTTGTCCTTGGATGATTTGCCCATTGTCTGGCCAGTGGAGCATGGTGCTCAACAATAATTGAATTTGAGAAAACTTGTTGATTTTCGGAAAGACGGAGAAGTCCGCTCCGCGAGATTTCTCCGCATAATTTCGGAGCTCTGCAAACAGCCCAGCCCACAGCCTGCGATTCCTTTGCGAGAAAGTCAAGCATGTCTGTTGAACGAAAAAGATCAGCCCAAAGCTCTTTAAAACGCGCGCCTAAGAGGCTTAATAACAAATCTCGACATTCTGCAGCGGATCGTGCGCTGCAAGATCGGCAGCTTCCGTGGAAACATGTCGAGTTACCAGAGTACTTCGATGACGCCGAGGGAATCTATAGCCTCGAAGAAATTGATGATGTTGAAGTAGTGCCGCAATTGGGCCGTAAAGGTGTCCTCTTCCGGGTGAGTCTAGCTTATAGAACCTCTGACGACAGATACTTACTGCTCTAGCCAGTGAAATACAACACATCCACCAACGCTACTATAAGCGAACATGCTCTGGCCTCTGGAGGAGAAACAGACCAATTTCAAGAGAATGGTACATCAGATACCGAGTGGCTAGGCATAGAGGACGCGCCTACTCCAAGCGCTTCTAATAAAAAGTCACATTCAAAGTCCAATTCCTCGAGTCGTAAAACTACGGAACGAGGGCCTACGCTTACGAGACAGTCTCAATCACTGTACACAGACGTTGCGTTTCAACCATTGTCAGACGTCGCTGAGGTTGACACTGATGTATCGGCATGGAGAGAGCTTGGGCTATCTACGCATACCCTCTCCAGCATTGCTTTCTCGGGGTTTTCTCAGCCAACTCCTGTGCAGCGACTTTGTATTCCCGACATACTTGCAGGCCGTGACATGATTGGTAAAGCACCAACCGGATCCGGGAAGACACTGGCATATGGCATTCCTATACTTGAAAAGCTTCTAGAGCAGCAAGCTGCGCCACATTCAGCAAATAATCCAGTACATCCCGGTCCCATCGCCCTTATATTATCTCCGACCCGAGAGCTAGCACAACAAATTATCGCACATTTGGATGCTCTTTTTGAACATTTGCCGTCCCCGAAACCTCGTCTCGCCTCTTTAGTTGGTGGTCTTGCCATTCAGAAGCAACAGCGCCTGCTTGCAAATGCCGACATTATCGTGGGGACGCCGGGCCGGCTATGGGATATCGCACAAAGCTCCGCAGATTTTACAAGTCGTGTTCGGAATGTATGCTTCTTGGTTGTTGATGAGGCCGATAGACTTCTGAGTGAAGGAAACTTCAAAGATGCTGAGCTATTATTAGATCTCTTGGACAAAGAGGCTATTAATCAAGAGGACAACTTAGGATTGCGGAAAGGTGCGACGACGCATCAGTCCCTTGTTTTCTCTGCTACTTTCGATCGTGGTCTTCAGCAAAAGCTTACCAGAAAGGGCATAATGCCAGCCAAGGGAGCCATTGCTCAGCAACCTATGGCTTACTTGCTACAGAAATTACGATTCCGTGAAGCTCGTCCTAAATTTGTTGATATTAACCCCGTCGAGCAAATGGCTGAGGGCTTGAAAGAAGCTCTGTTAGAGTGCCCTGCTTCAGAAAAAGATCTGTATCTTTATGGTCTGCTTCTTCTTCGTCCCAAGGCCCGGGTCCTGGTCTTCACAAATTCTATCAACTCTACACAACGCTTGAGTGTATTGCTGCAAACCTTGAGTTTGAAAGCCCATGCATTACATTCGAACATGCCTCAGAAAGCCCGATTACGGAATTTGGAGCGTTTTTCTGAACCGCAAAAGGACGCGATTCTCATTGCAACCGATGTTGCAGCACGTGGTCTCGACATAAAAGGCATTGACATTGTTATCCACTACCATGTGCCCCGAGCCGCCGAAACGTATGTCCATCGCTCTGGCCGAACTGCGCGTGCAAAGCAGCCCGGAAGCTCCATCCTGATCTGCTCTCCTGATGAAAAGGCTGGAGTTGTGCGATTAATTAGTTACCTTCATACTGCCAGCGAGAAAGAAGTGTCCCGGCTCATGCCCATTGACCTCAACAGCCAATTAATCAATCAGCTGAAGCCACGTCTAGGTTTGGCTTCCGAAATTACAAATGCCACGACAGACAAACAGAAATCAGGATCGCAAGATGAGTGGCTACGAAAGGCAGCGGAGGACCTAGGTGTCGATTATGACAGTGAGGAATTTGCTGCCGAATCAAGTCGTCTTGCGAACGGTCGAAGTGGCAGAGAAAAGAAACAAAAGATAATTCCTAGTAAAGAACAGCTAGGCTCATTAAGGGCGGAGTTGAGAGAGATGCTCTCGAAAAGGGTTAATCTTGGCGTGAGTGAGCGCTACTTGGCCGGAGGCGCGGTCAACGTTGATGGCCTGCTTCATGGCAGTGGTAATTTGAACTTTTTGGGACAAGTTGACCAAATTGAGCTTTAATTTTTGGCGATATCAATACGTTTCATCGGGATTTGGTACAAAGCTCTCACGATACGGGTTATGTTGCATTACTGAGACGTTACCCTGGATGCGACTTCCGTGCTTACACGTGCATTTATTCAACGCCCCCGCGCTATCTAATGGGTAGAGGTTGTCGACATTTGACTTCATGCTACCGGTAAATGGTTGAATTGACAAGCGTTGAACCCAGTGCCCTGCACCGCGAGGGGTGCGGATGGATATCCATGTCGCGGTGGAGCGCGGATCGCTGCGATTCGCGCGGTACCTGGCCCCCACGCAATTTAATATGTGGATCCAGGTACCTCTTGGGAGGAAGTGCAGAGTCTGTATAGACCTTTTCATCGATTCCTTGTGTTTTCTAGCCACTAGAATACCATCTACCTCTCTAACTGACCGACCCAACCATCAAGCTAGAGACCCTCCATTAACACCAAAGAACCCTATACCAATTGCCCAATTAGGTATAGAATGGATAACGGATATCCATTATATCCGCCCCCACAGCGCAGATTGAGGGTCAAAATCCGCGCTGCGATCGCGGTGCAGGGTTCAACTTGAACCTAATTCCATCCAATGTGATGACCTCATACGGCATCGTCGCCTTTGTCATACCTTCAGTAGCTTCGATTTTGTCCGCTAAATCCGGAGCTCGCAAATCCCTTTGACTATATAAACCTTCCCTGTTTCCTTCAACACTGATACAGCATCAAGTTCACTGATTACACGTTTCAACATGCCTGATCAAAGCAAATACACGCACAAGCTAAAAGACACCCATGTCCTCATCATCGGCGGTTCTGCTGGCCTGGGCTATTCCGCTACGGAAGCCGCCATCGAAAATGGAGCGCGTATCTCAATATCCTCCTCCCAACAATCCAGAGTTGATGCTGCTGTCGATCGCCTAAAGACACATTATCCTTCTGCGGCTTCCCGAATTGCTGGGTACGCTTGTAGCCTTAGCGATGAGAATACAATGGAGAAGAATGTCGAGAATCTGTTCGAGACGGTGGGAACGGTAGACCATATTATTCATACCGCGGGAGATCGACTTGCAACGATGGAGATCAATGATGTTACCCTGGTCAGAAATCATCCGCACAAACCCATTACGAGTCAAGATGCTAACTTGTATATCCATTTCTTAGGACAAAATTAAGCAGGCTGGCATGGTCCGCTTCTTCTCTCCTATGATTGTTGCTAAGATTGGCTCAAAATATTTGTCTGGAGGCCCTCAGTCATCCATTACTCTTACGACCGGCGCTGTTGGTGAAAAACCGGTTCCAAAATGGGCAGTAGTTGGCGCATATGCTGGAGGACTGCAAGCTCTAACTCGAGGGTTGGCGCTCGATCTTAAACCTATTCGGGTGAACCTCATCAGTCCGGGTGGCGTCGACACTAGTCTTTGGGATCATATGCCCGAAGATCAGCGGAAAAAGCTGATGGATGTGATGGCTAAAGGTTCTGCCACTGGGAAGATTGGTCAGCCTGAGGATGTTGCCGAGGCGTACATGTACTGTCTGCGCGATTGGAATGTCACCGGGAGTATGATTAGTACGAACAGTGGGGCTCTGATTATATAACGTTGGCCTATTTCTGGTGCTGACGAGTATTTGATCGTCTGCCTTGCTGGCCTCTGGCCCTACACCCAAATATCGCGCATTGCCGAATTTTAGATTAACATCGAGTGTAAATAGTCCAATAGCATGTAGGCTTCCTAAATGGATGTGTCTTGCAAGATGCTCTTCGTCACCGAGGACATGGAGCATAGTTAATGCGCAGAGTTGTTGTAGTTGGAAGGATGCGGCAACGGACATAGCGGAGATAGCTCTGTTGGAGACCTTACAAATGCCGATCTGGACGACTCCGCAATCCACGACAAGGTGCGGTAATCTACAATTCACCGCACTTCGAAAAGCGTCAGGATGAGGGAAAAGATGGCACAAGATACTGTTCAACTCTCTGCGCCTGCCACAAAACAACATGACCACGAATCCCGGTTTCAACAAATTCACCACTGGCACGGAGGTCGCAGAATGCTTTCAGGACGCTATTGCTGGGAAAATTGGTTTGCGTGTGCTACATGTATGAGCTCTAGCTGACTAAGATATAGTCATGGTAACCGGTGTTAGTCCTCAAAGCCTGGGAGCAGCCGCCGCTACCTCAATCGCTGCCCAAAAGCCTGCGCTTCTTCTCTTCGTCTCGATGACGGAATCGAAGATGGAATCAGTGGCTTCTTCGATCACACTAGCAAACGATGTAGCAATACGGATTGTCACCGTGGATCTATCGTCTCAGAAATCTGTTCGTGAAGCCGCAGAAAGGATCAATTCGCTTGTTGACCGCATTGACATCTTGATCAACAGTGCTGCGGTTGTGATACCACATCATCGGTTTACAGAAGATGGCATTGAGCTACAATTCGGAACGAATCACATTGGCCCTTTCCTTCTGACAAATTTAGTGATGAAAAAGCTACGCAGAGCTGCGAGACGATCAAACCCCGGCTCTACTCGAATCGTGACCTTGACCAGCCTTGGGCATCGCATTTCTCCTGTTCGGTTTAGCGACTACAATTTCAACCAAGCAGGGGTTCCAGATGAAGAACAACACGCGCCAATCTCAGAATCATTCTTTGTGCCAGGGTCAGCCTATTCAGGGTTCGTCGCTTATGGGCAGTGCAAAGCAGCCAACATCCTGTTCTCCTTATATCTGAAAGCACACCTTGCAGGAGCGGGAATCGTCTCTTACGCAGTTCACCCAGGATGTAAGTAAGTCCACAGATCATTGTTAATGCTGACAATGCAGCAATCCATACGGATTTAAGCCGCAATTTGGGTGCAGAAGCTAGACAATTCATTGAGAAGACTGGTGACTACTGGAAGACTTTAGATCAAGGTGCCGCAACTACGTTGGTCGCTGCATTTGATCCCGGACTTGCCGGTGAGTTGGATACGATTTTGATTGGTACTTTTTGACTTGGTCGACAGCGTGCGACGGCATCCTACTCAGTGATTGCCAATTTGTGTCTCCAGCACCACATGCCTCGGATCTGGCGGTGGCCGACAGACTGTGGCACCTGTCGGAACATCTGGTAGGACAGCCTTTCAATCTTGAGACTAGTCCTTGAACCTCGAGGGTAGAGATAGAGTGAGGGATGAACGGCTTTGGGCTGTAGGATCATAAAGATTGCTTCTCTTTGCTATGGCTACACAAAATCTGCATAGAAACGAGGAGCAGGGTCCCTCGATACAGATAATGAGCGATCAGCGCGCCAATTTACTCATTGTTGACCCTGTGTGGGGCACATTACGAGTGGCTCCCTAACGGTAGCGACATGTGCAACGGTGTCGATCTCTAAAAGCGACCAAGTAGTCTCCAACTTTCGGGTGCTGAATAAGTCGATGATGCTGACAAAAAAGGCGTCGTCTTGTCTGCAAGCGAGACAATTGAGATCATGGACTATCTGATTCGGGTTTCTAAAGACTCGAAAGAGTATGGTTGAAATGGCGCAATGAGATGGCTTTCTCGCACACCTGAGATGCGGGGACTGTTAGAACCAAGAGTTCCTCTAAGAACATATTGACATTAGATAAGAGTGATGTCTTTTCCTACGATATCATCCGTGCGAATACTCTCCAGTGTCTTTTGATCTTGACCTGCCCTCAGAATGTCCACGCCTACACAAACCCACCTTGTGAACGCTAATGCTCCATATTCTGCCAACTTCTCGCAAGGTGATCTTGCGCTACCTCCGGCCAAGCACTATGCTGTTGTTACGTGCATGGATGCGCGTATCGATCCCAGTGCGGCTTTTGGCATTTCGCTAGGTGATGCACATGTTATTCGCAACGCGGGCGGCAATGCTTCAGATGCTCTTCGCAGCCTCGTGATCTCCCAACAATTGCTCGGCACGACAGAGGTTCTCTTGATCAAGCACACAGGATGTGGGATGTTAACGTTTGGGAACGAAGACGTGAAGAAGGTAATCAGGGAGAAGGTGGGAGAAGAGGCAGGGAGGGAGGTGGAAGGTTGGGATTTCGGTCCATTTCCCGACCTGGATGCCGCAGTCAGGAAGGATGTTGAATATCTGGAAAAGAGTCCATCGGTTGGAGGAGCGGGAATCACAGTCAGCGGCTGGGTGTATGAGGTCGAGACCGGAAGGGTAAGGAGCGTGTTGTAGGAGAAATCTTTGGGATAGTTGTTGAGGGCGGCGTCGTGGAGTGCGAGCGGAGAAAAATCAAATTCCCAAGTGCGGGGTGTTCTCCCTCTCAGACCTCTTAGCCTTGCTCTCAATGCTCGAGCTCTGGTCCGTGGGCATAGCGACTACCACGGAAATCGCACAAATACCTCAAAGTGCTTTATAGAGCTCTGCGGTATACACATCTACTGGCAAGTTATGTCTGGCGATATCCTGGTCTTTAGCTTTTCCATTCTATTTCATTAGTATCGTCACCCTTTTACCTCTGTCACATTCTACAGTCGGAGAAGACGGCATTTGAGACGTGCTATCTACTAACTTCAAGTGGCTGTCTAATGCATTCAACTTTGTTCCTAGCGAATAACAATGCTGGGTATGAACTAATTCTGTCACTCTTAGCAGATCACATATTGTCTTCAGACTCTTCAAGTGCGTTCGCTATCCAAGTCTCCCATTCCACTGCCTCATCGCGACGATTCCAAAGACGAAGCCATCTGCTCAGTCTAGCTGCAGAAGTTAATGCCCAGGCGTCAATTTTGTGACAGTATTCCAATCGCATACGAATCGCCTCCCGACAACCCTGCTCAGCTTCCTCATATTTGTGCTGAATGAAATGTAATTGTGAGAATACGTCAGCACGTAGCATTGCCCACCACTGTATGTTTCTGCGGGGCAGATTCTGGACTTGCGCCGTCACAAGCTCGAGTATGTTTTTAGTATCTGGAGATTCTTCCATTCCTTCCAAATGCATTACTAAGCTGCTGACAATGCCAACATAGCCTTCTGGTGTGAAGTTATCAGACTGGGCGAATTCTGTGATTATTTGATGCGACTGCATGGTAATCTGGGCGCCGCCATTGTTGACTGGTCTCATCCTCACCAACTTGACCCGATGATAAGCCACATCGAAATGGTGATTTCCGTATTGCTGTGCCAGAGTATCAGCACCACACGTTAATGCTAATAGAACTATACTTTTCGCTTCGCTCGGCTCGATGTCAAGTAATTGGCGACATAATATGGCTAACGGATGATGGAATGGAGCTAAGTTCACGATCTGTCGCAGTACGATAGCCGTAATAGCATGGAAGCCAGCGCTGGTGTATCCTTGTAGTATATCTAGCAACGAGGGTACAGTGTTCGGGTGTTCTGCTTGAACAATTTGAGCAATTTTTTGGCAGCCTTGAGAGAGTATTTGTCGACACTCCTTAAATTGCTGTCGTCGGGCATAATCCAATCCAAGGAAACAACAATCAACAAAACTGCCTAATACTGATCCAGCGTCTGGGATTGGCCTGTGAGACACCATTCGTCCGGCCATGGAGGTGTACCAGATATTAGTCTCGCAGCAGCCAGTGTAGTACACCTTTATCATGCGGAGAATGACTTCCGGAATCGTAATAGTACTCGGTGGAGAGCGTAGGGTAACGGAAGCAGCCGCTAAGGTACTTGCGGATGGCGCGGACCGCTCGCTGCCTGGAGCCTCACTTTTTGGTACATCACGCCGACTTCCATGATAGGCTATTTGATCCATACCGTCCTCAAGTGTCTTAAACCCCTTTCTTCTGAAATACCTCTCCACCTCCCTGATATTGACACGTTTTCCATTAATTTCGAACATTTCGTTCTTGCTCCGAGTTCCATGTTGAGCTATCTGACGAGCGATAGCTTGCATCTCTTGGAGAGTGTTATATTTAGTGAGCTTCCACTTCAAGAAATGAAGCTTATACATCTTCACTGTAGCTTTGAAACCATGCTCATCGCGCATAGTTGCCATAACCTCCGTCAAGGTCTTGCCCTGCACAATGTAAAGTTGCTTTATAAGTTCTTTGTGCTCAATCCATTGCGATTCTGATGGGGAAGCACTTCGAGCAGAGACTAAGGGAACAATAAGTCTAGAAGACATGGAAGCAAATTGAATTAGAGAATCATTAGAAGCTACGATATAATTAGTGCTAAAGCTATCTGTTTGGATTTCTTGAACCAACCCGTGAAAAGAGAGGCCAGAGAGGTCGCCCATCGACATTCGAGATATATGGATCGTGTAACTTGAACAGAAATGCGTCACGTATGGGGTAGAGGCTTCTGCTGCCGTTGCAGCGAAAGTGAGCTCATACGGATATTTCTGCAGAGGTTGACTGATCTGCAACGAGATTCGGCCGCAATGCATCAGATCCTTGGAATAGCAGGATTTAGTCCAATTAGATCGAAAAAGATAGCCCCACTTCGGCCGGCTACGAAAGATCTTTGCATATGCTGAGACTGCTCTCCCTAAATCTTCTAGAGAACTAGTAAATCATCAGCGGATGCGGTCATAAAAGATCTCATCGCGCCTCGGATTCCCATGTACTATTTATCTGATCGACATATTAGGAACTACAGAAGAGCTACCTGAGGCAATAATTGTATGTCACTGTGGCTTACGTGACAGGCTCGGCGCCAAGCCTGTCCATCTTGCGAGGCTTGGAAGCTTATGGTGCGCCCCGGCACACAAGGCCACACCTCCTGCCCCACAGCGTCACGTTTGTCCACGGGGAGAAGAGAGTGGACTTTAACGAAGTCGATTTTCTTCGAGATGCGATCTTGCGGAGTAATGAATTCCATGTACTTATACAAGACAGCAAGAAATTTACTAACCGGAACTCTGACATGCAGGGCCACATTTCGTACCCTTCTCTCCGGCGTCGCAGACTGCGAACGTGGACCCTGGTTCCTCAGTTTCGTGGACAGCCAGAAGATTGCAATTACCAGAGCGACAGCGGTCGTGACGATCGGCTTAGCCGAATCGTCTAGTAAGCTGATATTCATGACCATGAAAGAGAATACTTTATCCTGAATTGCAGGACTAATTCTCGAAATGGGCGCAGGTGGATCAAGCTCGGCTTGGCTGATCAATCTCCTGAGCCTTCCTCTCACGTCCTGAATAACGTACCAGCACGCATAGCTACCGGAGGCGCCGTGTGCTGAGGTTCTCGCCAAGTAAAACTATGGCCAGGAGCCCAGTCAAATCCAAGACGACTTGCATCATCTGAAGGCAACCTGACTTAAACGCAGAGACTATTGAAAAGACAGGATTAAACATGTCTAGACCTACTTTAGTGATTGTCCAAGGCTCCTTTCAACGACGAGGTGTATACGAGACTCAGTCTAATGGCCTAAAAGCTCGTGGCCATCCTGTTGTCCAGCCAAATCTTCACAGTTGTATTGACCCAAAGAGTCCGCATTTTGCAAGCCTGACTTTGGTGGACGATGCGTTGGTGGTCAGGATGATTCTGACTTGGTTGGTTGAGTACGAGCAGAGAGATGTGGTTGTCATCATGCACTCCTACGCCGAATTGGTAGGGAACGAGGCAATATCAAGCAATCTTAACCGCTCTGGCCGTCAGGAGTGCAGTCTCGAAGGAGGAGTAATGCACTTGTTCTTTTTCAATGCCTTTGTACTTCCCGTTGGGCAGTCGGTGATAAGCACGATTGGCGAGTCTCCGAACAACGACATTAAGGTGAGAAAGTGCTCGCTTCTCCCTTCTTACACGCGCTGACATCGATAGGATAACGGCACTTTGTTATTCGCGAAGGAGTACGCACACTCTACGGGGATATTCCCGTCCCTGAACAGGCCCTTTGGGAGTCGCGCATGATTGCCGCGGCTTATGGTATTCAACCAACTAGAATGCCAAGGGCGGTATACGGATACATTCTCTCAACATACCTTATTGGAGAAGGGGATCAGGCCGCTCTGCCGCAGTACCAGGAAACGTTCGCAAGTCAGATGAATGCAGATGTGGAGCGAGGGTTACGGGTCATTCTTTAATGCTTGGCTACCTATACTCGCTGGTAGCTGCCATCGAGTTATGCGTAACGAAAGCGGTGCGAGAAAAGTAAAACTATGAGTGGAAGGTCGTTCCATTTTGCTTGATAATCTTCAACTGCTATGTCTCACTTACAGTGTGAATCACTAACGACGGAAGTATGCCCTTCAAAATTTCGCGCGTTCTCAGAACACAAGCTTATATGCACGCAGCTTTTGCGGGAATATGCTTAAGGCTACAGGCCGTGCGGCCACGCGCCAGCAGCCATAAATGCCCGCTCCGTTGTTGGTAATCCCTTTGGGAGGCGTTCCGTAAGTAAGAGATGCTAAAGTGTAAAGACAGGAACAATCACTTACCCAGAAAGTCAATTTTTTCCAAGACCAAACTTCTCTGCACGATCCGGCACTAAAGACATTTAATGCCACAATCTCTTTTACGTTCGTTGCACCCCTCTTTTCCTTTCAACTGTGCATTAGCTACTGTGGAAGGGTTTTTCAATTTCAATATCTGTTTCAAGATCTCCTGAAACCGCTTTTCGAGATCTTCCGAAGCTTTTTGCGTCCTCCATGCAACGGTGCCATCGGGGCGAACAAGGATAGCGCCTTCAGCGCTCAAGCCACGGAGGCTCTCCCATCTCCTATCCACATCTTTCCAGACCCGGTCACCACCTTCGGAGGAAATAAACTCAACGCTTACAAGCCCGCTTTCAAATGACAGCCAACGATCTTGAGGTGTGGCAGGAAGCAATAGAAACCTGTCGAACAAAAAGAGATCCCTGATCGATTTCCTTACCCCGTCCTTCTCAAGCCACAAGTGCGGAACATGGTGTCCTGGGATCGTCGAAGGGTGATAATGCAAGGTGTCAAATTCGCCGTCCGTTTTGATTTTGGCCGCCATGCCTAATATCAATACCACTCGAGTTTCCTTCGTCAAATTCATCTGGCATTTGGTAGAACCATCCATCTTCAGCACCGATTGCGTGGAACTCGATATCCATCTTCTTTGATGCTAGCCTTACAGCTTCCCTCTTCTTTTCTCCTGCATCTCGGTTGTCCTGGTCGAAGAATTCTTCTGCAGCTTTGACGTTCTCTGCGGAAGTTTGTGTTGCTGAGATTCCTAAGGCTCGATCCATGATATCGATGTGGCCACGCATATTGCGGAGACTGCTGCTAGCAACTCTTTGTGCTATCGGTAGTCGTTCGGTTTCGTAGGTGTCGAGAAGATCATCGAACTCCTCAAGCCGTCCAGATTTCAAGGCGAATGCAGGTTTCCAGATCAGGTTGTTCACGTCTTGGATTCCGGTATTGAGCCCCAAGGCCCCAAATGGCGGCTGAAGATGACCGGCATCTCCAACGAGAAAGATACGGCCTTTTGCCGTTCGATAATGGTTGGCTGTGCAAGCATTGATGAACCAGTGACTTACACTGACTAGTTTGACTTTGAGATTCGGGATCTTGAGTGTCTCATGCAAGCGTTCCAGCATTACCTCCTCGTCAAAGCGGTTGGGATCATCTGGCAGCCTGGCACATGCGAAGTTCCACTCCTCCAGATCAGGATGTCCAATGCGGTCAGGCCACGGGCCAAGATGGTATAGATAGCCCGAAAGCATGCTCCCGCCGAGCTCCGGGTTGACAAACCAGGACAAGAATACACTTGGATCTGGATGGAAGAGACTGATCGGCGCCTTTACATGTGCTCCAACCATATCGACAATGTTCTGCTCACCGACCCATTTGAAACCCAGATCCGTAGTCATACTTCTTCCTCTGTCTGCAACTAGGACATATTCGGCTTCAACTTCTACCATTTCCCCAGCCTCTCTTTGCAAAACCTCTAATAACACATTGTCCTTTTCTATGACCTTCTTAATCTCGTAGAGGTAGCGGATGCCTCCAGGATTTAGCTCCTCCGCTCTTGACTTCAAAACCGGCTCGGCCCTTAGTTGGCTAAACTTTACATACGGCACATGGCTTAACTCCTCGTACTCCTCCCTATAACTTCCACCGCCCCACGAGTCCCTTACGTTGATACACTTACCGTCCGGGCCTAGGCCAGTATACCACGCGGTCCTTGACACTGTTTCCGGCGGCGCGCGGTAGTACAGCACATCCTCCCAGAGACCAATGCGGCGGAGGATCTCAATTGTGCGGTGATTGAGACCCATAGATTTTGGATGGATGGACGTCGAAGGGTGGCGTTCAAAGAGAATATGTGGGACATGGTGGAGTGAGAGAAGGATAGGGGAGACAAGTCCCACAGGACCACCGCCGATGATGGCTACAGGGTAGGGTTTCTTGTGGATATCCATTGTCGTTATTTCGGATTATTCGGCACTGTGTTATTTGATGATATAGCCACCTGATCACGTCTTGTCCTCGTGGTTTAGTAGTGGACGGTAAATAACTTCGTTCTAGTCGTTCAAACTTTAGAATTTGTCAAGTCATGAAGCTAGTGACGCTTGCCTAGAAAACCCGCGTCTGTCAAATTTGACGCAATTGCAGCACGAAGGATTTTCCCAGGACCTAAATGCCTGCACGCGAGGATTTCGCTAACACGAGAATCATACAAAGCGAATGTTGCTTATGCCAAGTCCTCTCGTTTTCTGAAAGCTCACACGATGCCGTAGGGTTGAAGAAAACCTCGATCCAACGCTCTACAGGTAGAGCTTCTGTGTTCATCTCTTCCAGCTGAGGATGTGTGCGGATATAGACTATCCTCGACGATTACGTTGTCCTGGGCTTCCGAGGATTTGGGTTGGATATTCGATCTGCGAAGGATTCTTCGCTCGAAATCATAGTGTGGAGTCTGCGCTCCTAGGATCAACAGAACTAAAGCAGGGACACGAGGAATCGGTCGAAGACTGTAGGCATAAAGCTTTAGAGATTCCAAAGTCTTCGTTCGCACTACTGATGTTATATTTTGGATGTGAGAGGACAGCCAGCATGTGTGTATCAAGGTCTTTTACCGTGAAAGTGATGCCCACGCCAAGCCTATCCTTCGGGATGGAGGAAAGTCTTGGCTATCCACTGCTAGTATCGAGAGAAGTGAGAGGCTTTTCTCCCTCTTAATAAAAGTTCTATGGTCGCATTGTACAAACGGGAGTGGATTTGTCTTGCTATTTTAACAAAATTACGCCAATGGCCCTCATACGGCAACTCGCCTTCCGCTCACCGCCCATATGATTGGCTATCACAATAATACGCCGCGTCGCTGGCCTATAGGCGGACTAACTTCGACTCAGGAGGCTTAGTCGCCGGTCTGAGCTCGCCGAAATAACGCCAGAGGGGAGTCTCAGGGTACACCGCGACCCCGCTGTGACTCAAAGCCAGCTGTCGTTTCCTCGTTCCTGGGACAAAGGGAGCTGATTGCGCGATATCTAAACGGGGGGCTATGGAACATCTCACATATGATCCCTCTCCTTGAGATTGGCGCCGCGAGCTTCGGGAAGCCGCTGCCGGACCTCTAGTAGTGACCAGCTGGCCTGGGTACCAAATCGCCCATCCCCATTTCCTTTCTCGGGAGCCGCGCTTTCCATGGCTTGGCCACAATCACAAATCGAGCTCTTACTACCACAGATATGACTTCAAAAGGGTTTCCATGATGACTGCGCTAGTCAACATGTACGATCCGGACTGGGACATTGACGGGATGATCGACAAGGGTGACATCGAAGCCGGTCATCTAGCCCTAAAGCAATTTGACGCGACGGAAGCTGCTCGTCAAGTGGCTGCTTTCATCCAAGCATGGCTCTACTTTGGACTGATGGAGGTGGTAATTGCGGCGCCTGTCTCATCCATATGCATAGTCCGGGCCAGTACAGGTGGGGCTGACTATCTGTATAGCCGGATGCTTCCTGTGTTGCTTGAGGCCTGGACGAGGAGGCTCAGTAGGATGACCGAGGACTCAGGGAAAGAAATTCTGGAAGCGGCGATACAGTGTTCGTATCGAGCAAGCTCTATCTTGACCGAAACGATCACGGATTTATCGAGTTGCGGGGATTCTCAGGCTTTCACTGAGCTGAAATCCCACTTGCTCTCGGTGGAACCCGCGCTTTCGGCACTGCATGAAGCCGTGGCGGTGTTTGTAAGGGTCAGTCTATTGTCGGACTCTCACTCCTTTAATCTTTCGGAGTCTTCTCTTCCAAAGACCTACTCGGAGAATTTGATTCGCAAGGGATGGTGCCGCTTCATTGTCGCGATTGCCGAAAAGCTGCTGTCTGTCACGGAAGAGGCACGAGCTGTGTGGAAAGAGCTTGATTGCTAGCTATTCGTATTCGCTACATGCGCGTACCGTGTGCGGTGTGCATACAAGACGTTGCGTGAAGAACAGAAAGGACAGGATAGGGCAGGGTAGGCGTGTATGAAAAATCTGCCAGCTAGTGGCTTGGCAATTGCATGCACGTGACAGACATCCAATTTTGGAAGTCTGCGCAGTGTCACAACCATAACAATACCTCCCTTCTAAATGTAAATAAAAGAGATATAAAAAGTAAAATGAAAATATAAAGTATATAAAACAGGTTTATAAAATATATAAATTAAATCTAATAAAAAAAATAGTAAAATAAAGTTACCTTTAAAATATAATATTATTATAAACTATATATTTTTTTAGTTTTAAATAATTTAAATAATATAAATAATACTATTTAATAGTTTATATATTAAGAATAGCACTAGTAGATTTCTAGGTTAATTAAGCGTGACTTTACTACTATATAAGGTATTTAAAGGTATATTTTTGGCGATTATATTGTCATGCTGGACAAAAGCCCTTATACTGTATAGTCTAGAAACCTATCGGTTTCTGACTTTGTGGTGCTACCATTTTAATGCAGATAGAAAACCTCTGTATTCCAGTTTAACATTATTAGAAACCACTACCCAATAGGAGCAAATAAGCGGCTCAATAAAACATTATTTTGCATATATTAGGATATCTACTGTTTAAATCTATCTGTGTGTATCAAACAGAGGAGGGGCTTTATGTGTTGCCCCTGCACATTATTAAGGATACAAAGGGTCTGTGGTGCTTAAAGCATATCTACTCTGAAGGGATTAACCAGATCTACGGGAATAGATATAGTTTAGTGTTGCAAACGGCTCTGGGTGTGTTTAATAGCAGCGGCTACGGGCTGGCTATAGGCTGGCTGTGGGGGCGCGTTATAGCGATATGCAGAGGGTCGCTGCGAGCAGGTTACAGGCTTTAAGGACAAATCTTTGAAAGAGAAGGGAGAGTTATTATGCTAAATAAAAGCCCTTATATTATATAGTTTAAAAACCTATTGGTTTCTAACTTTATGATGCTACCATTTTGGTACAGATGGAAAGCCTCTGCATTCCAGTCTGACATATATTTAGAATTTTTAACTTACTTAATAAAGTATTCTTTTTCGCTGTTGATAACTATAGGAGGAAAAGGCAGAGGGTTCTAACCAGGTAAAGATGTACTCGAATTGAATACAGGTTATAGTAAAGATATATAAAATACGGAATAGATTTTTATTATATTTAATAACTCTAGTTTATATATATATAGTAAAACAACCTTATAAATATAGAAGAGACTTATATTCTTTTAATCTAATTTCTTTACTGGATAATGTGTTTGTACATTCTAAATGTTTAGCTAGATTTAATTGCTAATTTAATAGGCTAGTGTTAAAATTTAATATTAATTTATAATCTTTTTATAGACTGCTTATACCTAGCGTATTTTATTTTACATATATTCTTTAATTTAAAATATTTTATCAGCAAAATCGTTCACTTTTTGAATTTAATAGTATTAATAGATAAAATATTATATATTTATAAACAGTTTGTAGCTTATATGTAAATACTGATTTAAATTAGTGAAAAATAATGATATATAAGTTATCTCAAACGTTAAATTGTTTATAATAAATTCTACCATAAATAACCAGTCTATCTAATTATTTTGTAAATAATTCATATATATATGAAAACTCTGTTCTACTATTGTATTCATATGTTCATTTTATTTGTTAATTTTGGGATAGAAAGCTATTAATAGTTAAATTTAAATTTCTAGCTATTTTATAAATTCATTCTAAAATATAAATACAAATTAACCTTTTTAATTAAATATAGTAAATTAATATAAACTATAAAGTTTTTATATATATATAAAGAAAGCTTAAACTATTATAAATAAATTTAAAAAGATTAAAAGAACTAAATGTTTTATTTTTAATAAGTAATTAATAACTATTATAAAGTATTAATATTCTTATAATTTAAATAATTTAACAATAAAATTAATAAATATATTTTGCTAGTGTTATTTGGGAATTAAAAGAGGTTTAAAAAGGCTATAATAACTTTCTTAGTTAGTTTTCGCGCGTGCACAGATATAATAGGATTTTATAGACTGGGAAGAACCCGCAGGTTACCCGCACCCAGACCATCTGGGTTCAACCCGCGGGACATGCTAGGTCGGGATTTTTTGGGCCCGCAGAGTGTTAACAAATATTATAAAACTCTAATCTAGCCTGTAGGGGACTGTTCGGGTTAAATAAGGTTAAGTTTCTCCAAATTATTTAACCCAAATTGCTCAAAAAAGGCCTTTTTGCGCGAATTAGAGTATATTCTACGCACAGGAAGCCTTTAAAGCCTTAAGCAGCCTAATAGTAACACAAAGTGACAATAGTTATTGCAGAATTAATATTATTAATGTACCCTCATGTAACTTTCTAATATTTATATTACTATATATAGTTAATCTTCTAGGTTTAGTAATCTGTAGGGTCAATCCACCCTAACTTATAGATAAACTGCAGGTGGGTAAAAGCTTTTATAAAACCCGCTGGGTTGCAGGGGCTCGGGCTGGAAGGCGAAAAACCCAGCCCAGCCCGACCCATTTCGGAGTCTAGGATTTTACAAAGTGGCGTATGGTTATAAGCATATCCGGCCAATAGTACTCCTGCTAGAGGACCTTAAGTATCTTCATACAGCCGGGATAGCCAGCTATTAGTAATTCATATGTGAATCAAAGCAGTTTTATTTTTAATTTATTATAATTAAAAACAATTAGATAGTTTTAATAGTAAAAATAATTATTATAAATTTTATATTCATTTAAAAAGATTTTCTTTAAATAATAAATATTTATATATAATATATATAATATATTTTATATAAATAGATTATTTAAATATTTTTATTTTATAATTTTAGTAAAAAAATAGTTAATTTTTATAAAATTTATAAACAATTTAAAATAAAATAATATTTAATAATAGAATTAATATATTTTTTTTATATAAATAAATTCTAAAAGTAATAAATAAATATATTAAATTTTTAATTTTATTTTTTAAATTTATATTATATTATATTATAAAATTAAATTAAAATAAATATTTAAATTAATAAATTTATTAATAATTAAATTATTTTATAGTATAAAAATATTATAAATTTTTATAATTAAATAAAATTTATAGACTGCGAAATGGGGCGGGCTGGGCTGGGTTTTTAGCCTTCCGACCCGAGCCCGCGCAACCCAACGGGCTTCT